>VCNE01001498.1:0-20263 GCA_009869805.1 Oncopodura yosiiana
AGTCCAGATTATTATCCCAAGTGAATGGAATGCTAGAGCATGTGGGAAAATGTTACCGACCCAAATTACAAGTGCAAGCTCTTCTGCTGACTCTGAATTCAGAATAGTTGGAAGTGAAAATCCGATTTTTGGACATATGCCATACACTCAGCAAAGCCAAGGATGCTCTAAACCTGGAGATTTTATTTCAGTCGGCTACCATTTCATTCTACAACATAATGATACTGAAATGGGCAATATTACGCCAGGTAAAAATCAGAAATTACTACTATACTTTTTACTCTTGTGGGTGAAAGTACATTTTTTTGCAGAGAAAAAACATTGTTGGTTGTAGTATTAAAATCATGTTGCTATTTACCAATGTCATTACTCTGTTGTACAGAGTTTTCTCATGTAATGATCTCTTGTACTCTATTCTATATATATATATATAGTCATCTAGTGTAATGGGTTTGACGAAGAAGAAATGTAATTCAGTATATACATATATATATTGTAGTAAGAAGTAATATAGAGTCCATATATAGTGCTTCTCTTAGTATATAAGCTAGTTAATTTTGAGACGTTGAGTAGCATACTTTAGGAAAAAGGAAGAAGAAGAAGAGAGGAAACAAAATAATATATTTGTTGTATAGCATCACTACTAATGCTAAGTAAGTTCCTTGTTTTTCTCTAGTGATGGTAATAATGGTAGCTCTCTTTCTCTCTCTCTCACTAAAAGTAATAGCTGTGGCACACAAAAAGAGAAAGAGAAAAACTACTAAACTGCCGTATAGACCTCTCAAGACATATGTTGAAATATATGGACTAAATGGTTACATGGACAAGAGGAAAAAGGTAGTTAAAGAAAAGGTGAGAGTTATATACATAGAGAGACTGAAGAAAAAATATAGTTATAGTTGTATACTATATAAAGAACTCGAAAGAGTTTTGTTTCGTGAGAAGGACTCATTGCTTGTTTCCAGCTATTTTGAGAGACTTTAAGGAAAATTAGAATGTAAATGAGTTCATATAGCAGTATAATACCATAAAGACTACGAAGAAGAAACCAAAAGTCTGTGTGAAATTGCATATACTATGTACTGTATATATAAGAAAATGCATTCAGGTGAATAATATGTCACATTAACTCCTCTTTTCTTTCTTGTATGAATACACAGATAGAGCATTTGCTACAGAATGGGCAAAGTTTCGATATGGTATTTTCAGTGAAGTTGGCTATGAGAATGATGCTATTTATCCAGTGTCCTATATAGAAGATGAACGTCGACAATCGAGCAAAGCGGATGAGAGGAAACCAACGAGTTGTACAAATACTGCACAAGTACAAGGAAATTGGTAAGTCAGACATCGTGACTTTGTGTCTACTATATAGCAAAGTTTTTTTTTACCTAAATTTCTTCTCGCGTGAAGAAGCTCCGTAGTCTCATTTTTATATATATGTAGACCAGAGCAGACCAAGTTTTTAGTAAACCGTATTTTTCAGAGAGTCCTAAGTAGTTAAAAAGAGTCGTGAACTACTCTTGAGCACGACAACATTAAAATACCAACTAGCCACACTATATTTCTATAAACACTCTATATTCGAACTTATTAGCAAGAAACAATACAAGTGTTGATGATGAAAATAAGGCAATATATTAAATTGTGACTGGCATGATTATATAGCTTTTTAATTAAAGAATATTAGAGCCACGCTATCCTAATTAAAACAAAAGCTTTATAGTTATCAGCTCTCTCTCTCTCCTCTATATATAAATTTTTGTGCGTGACATTTACTATTTTCAGGTCTTGCGGTAGTGATAATAATAAAGGAAGCAGAAGCAATTGTGTTTTTACACCATCACTTACCAACAATGATAATGTGACCAGCTCTATCCTCTCTTTTACTCATTTACCAAATGTGAAACATTTTTGTGATTCAACCAATCACAATCGCAATTCACCTACGAAACAAAACTTCCTGTGTGACAGACGATCTACAGCTGAAGTTATTTACTCTCATCCTGATTTTTATAATGCGACTTTTGCAAATAGGTAAATTTCACTTTTATATAGATAATTAGAATTTTAAATAATGTTAGTAGTATTGGTGACAAAAAATGTCATCACAATAAAGCTATAATTACTTTGCAAATGACTAAACCAATATTAGTAGTACTTGTATACGTACGTATTTATATATTGAATGAGCTAAATGAACTGTGTCATTAGTACATAGTGAAACTCTCATTACACACAGCAATACTAATGAGTTTTGTTACTGTATTTTTTTCTATTTTAGAAATGGACGTATACCGAAACCTGAGTTTGTCCTTAAACAACTCACTCCCTCACCTCGATTTGTATTTCTCGTGGAGGAAACAGGCAACATGAACTTAAGGGTATAAAAAAGACAAAAACAAAATTTCCAAAAGAGGAAGTAGCTTACATGAATATATACATTATATGCTATTATCATTTTGTACACACAAGTTCCATTTTTTTGTCACATCTATCCATTTTGTAAATGCATTCATGCTGGTTGCTGTTTTCTTCTCTCTCTCTCTTTCTACTGTCGTCTCTGTAGCATAATAAATCTAGTAAGAGTATATAGTATAGTAGTAGTAGTATAGTTGCTGTAAGAGAGAATGAATGAAGTTTGATGCAACTACTAAATAATGTTTAAGTCTCTAGACTATCAGATGAATTTGACAAATGATGACATTTTTTGTCAGTTTTAGTGCACCTATTCTTTTCTACATGCACCTGTATAGTTCGTATGCCTATATAAGTACAAGCTTTTTCTCTAGTAGTAAATTCAGAAAAAAATAGTATATATACATAGTAGTAGTTAGTATTAGAGTTGGTCATACAATGTTCGCTGTTATTCATGCTGTGCAACACACTACCTACACACACTTTAGATTCAACAACAACAAGCAGCAAAGTTTTTTTTATTCAATTTGTAACTTTGTTGACCTCTCTCTTTTTCTATGAACAGGACGTTTGGAAATATTTGAAAATGGCTATGAGAAAAGTTATCAAATATGATCTTGCAACTGGTACACAAATTGGATTAATGACAGTGAGCTCAGACGTTAAGATTTTGGCTAATATGACAACTTTAGACGATGGAAATGTTAGGGGAGCTTGTAAGTTTTAATATATTAACTTTTATTTGTTTAGTCTTTTCCAGTTTTTAATATATATGACATTATATTTACAGTGGCCGAGAAATTACCAAACTACCCTGACACTGGTCAAAGTAGTGGAAGTCTTTCATTGAGAAAAGGAATCACTGAAGCAATCAATGTAAGTCTATGTCATCAATGTAATGCAATAATCTTGTTATGACTCCATAGTGTATTGTATTTCTCTCTAACCCCATGTTAGTTTATTACAACAAAGTGAGAAAGAGGAAGATTATTATAGACTATAGACAACATATATAAAAAGATATTTCAAAGCAAACAAGAGGAGAAAAAAGAGATAGATTGTCAAATAATATTAGGAAAAAGTTTTGTAGGAAAAAAGGCCAATGTCCCCCTTATATAATTCAGTATGGTCAGAGAGAACAAGAAAGTAACTAAGCGCAATAAATAGAATAAAATAAATATATATAGAGATAGATACCCCTTGCAGAGTATTTACTTACTGTTTTTGTGTGCCTATGGCGTCAACTGAAATGAGATCTAATCTAATTTTTTTCTTTTAGATGTTGACACGAAATGGACAACGAGTACAGGGGTCAGTTTTGGTCCTTATATCTCAAGGCACAATATCTCAAAGTGATTTAGAAGCTTCACTACATTTACTGTGGAAATCTGAAGTTAGCTTGGCTGCTGTAGAATTTCCTAGTATTGGTAAGTAGTTAATTGACTCAATTTGTCAATTTCCTAAATAAATAATTAGTTTATTGTATAATGACCACACGCACACATTATCCTAATTCGAGATAACTTCATTAATCAATTATATATTGTAGGCGATGGAAAAATCTCATTGTTAGCTGAAGGCACTAACGGTCCTTACTATCGTATAAGAGAAACGGGTGTTGGAGCAATGTCTCATATGTCAACTTATATTCATTTGGTCAATGCTCTAATGGATATTCAAAGATTCTACACTAAAGGAATTTCACAAAAATTCCCTACTTTGGTAAGTTTTTCCTATCCCTTTGCACATTAATATATACTTTTTTCTATGTTTAGTCAAGTCACATATTGTCGTCGATATTTTGATGCTTTTAGTTTGCAAATTGAATTCAAAATATATGTATATAAATATAAGAAGAAGAGAGGAGAAAGCTTTAGAAAAGTTTGGTACTTCAAGAGTTGTCCTTTTTTCTCTTTCTCTCTCTCCTGTGTGAATAAAAGTTTGATGAAAAAACAACATACGCAGATAGTACTACTGCACATTAGATTACACAAATGTTTGGAAGTGAACCAAACACATCACAACATAGTATATAGTAACTTTGTTTTCTACAGTTGGTTTACAATTTATGTATGAATGTTCCTTTTTGTCTACATCTGTTTACTTGCGTGTGTATCTACAATGTTGCATAGTTGATTACTTAGTAAAAAAAGAAGAAGACAACTTTCTCTCTCTCTTTTCTTATGCACAAAAAGTCTGTGTAAGTAATTTGAGCTCACAGAAGAAATAAGTATTAGTTTAGTGACTAAGTTTTAGTGGTTTGGCTAAAGCATAAGTTTAATTTTTTAAGGAAAATTAAATTACTTGGATAAAATTGGAAATGAAAAGTATTACTTTTTATAGTACCATTTTATATGTCTAACTACTCTATACTGTGGCTTATATACTAAGTCATTTGTTGAAATGAAACATATGTGGAAGAGTTTTTCTTCCTATATCTCTCTTCACTTTACTTGGGTTTTGGTAAATAGCCAACTTTTTGAATAAAGTTTTTGACCAGATTTTCATCATGACTACTACTAACTATGTAATATTACATTATATATGTAGTATGTATATCAGATTCAAACCAGATGAATAGATGGATCGGTTATATATTATATAGTGGTCTATATATGTAGTTGTAGAAAAGTCATGTCTGAGTGCCAATGGATTACACACTTGCATTGGTGAAAGTACTAGAGTAAAACTACACAGGAGGAGAGGAGAAAGTCAAATTGAGTTAAGTGGCTTAATGGTAAAAGCTACAATGGTTAGAGTAGTGTAGCAGAGTACTTTCCCATAAAAGTCAAGCCAGGCACCTAACATATGCAAGCAAGGGAAAGAAGAGAAAGTAGTAGAAAGTAGTAATAAAAGTGGCAGTACAAACTTACTTTTTGGTAATGCTAATGTTTGTTCCAGTATAAAAGATTACTACTATTTCTCTCTCTCTCTTCTGTCCATGTTTTATATTAGTAGTAAAAGCAAGTTACATTTTAAAATATGGATAAGAAGTCCTACTTTCTGTTCTACATGAGTAAAGCGCATTCAAATTATCTACATTGTAACACTTTCTCTTTACAGATTCACCAGGAAGAATTTAAAGGTGATGCTCTTTCATTTGTGGAATCATCGTTTAATTTTGATGCTGGACAATCACCAGCTCAATTTTTTATTTATATACCAACACCTATTGATCCAAAAATTAATACAGTCGAGTTGACAAGGTATATAAATAAATTTAATAAATATGTTCAAATGTAATGGAGCGTTTTATCTAATATTTTTTTGTATATTGTTATTGTTTTTAGTCCATCTGGACAGAAATTCAATGACCAGTTATCTAAACTACATGATATTAATGTAATCAAAATTGATGCAACAATTGATCAGGTACTTATACTTACTACTAGGTTTTATTATTAAAAAGTCATGTGTTAATTTTTGCATTTTTCCTTATCTAAACAGCCCGGTGTATGGAAATATAGAATAGAAAGACTTGGAGATAGTCATCAGGTAAGATTACAAAATTTAGAGTATATAAATAATTTTCTGACTGATTTATTCAACTTTTTTTTATATATTACAGTCTCATTTTGTACAAGTCATCACAACAGGAACATCAGAAGATATGACAGTTCGAGTATTCTCCAATGTTCACTCTTCTCGTGTTGTCAACTTGTCAACTAAACCATTGATTTTATATGCTGAAGTCAAAAAAGGTTATAGTCCTGTGATAGACGCAGAAGTTGAAGCACTTATTTTAGCTGGAAATATCAAATGGACACTTAAACTTTTTGACAATGGAAATGGAGGTCAGCAATATTTCTGCTCTTTGCATACATAAAGTGTCAATGTTTTTGACATGTAGTAGTAACACAAGTGATTTTTTTGTATATCTACATATAGATCCTGATATAACGAAAGGAGATGGAATTTATTCTCGCTATGTTTTACCACCATCATCAATCCAATCAAACTATTTGGACATTACAGTGAAAGTTGTTGTTTCTCCATATCGCTCAAAATTTATTGGTTATGATGCTACTGGTCATGGTCGAAAAACAATTCAACAATGTTGTGGTAGTGAGCTATTTCCACCATCTCCTGCAGCTGTCAAAATGATGCCATACAATGAAAGAGTTGTTCCCAATTACATTGTAAAGATTAGTAATGTGAGAACATCTGAAATTTATCCACCAGGAAGAATTGGTGATTTGAGAGTTGTCGAGAATATTGATACTAGTGTTACTCTTGGATTTACTGCACCAGGCGATGACTATGACCAAGGAATGGTGCAAATGTTTCAAGTATATTACAGTAGAAGAATAGATGATAATCCAACACTCAAAGATCAAATTACAGCTCGAGATGTTGCTGCTGGAAGTAAAGTTAATGTTACCATTACATTGCCAAGCTATGGAGTCTATTACCTTTCTGTCGTTGCAATTGACCCACATGAGGTTGCTGGTTAGTGATAATATATAATAAATATATATCGCATTTTAATCTAGAATCTTATATAACTATTTTTATGTGTATATATATTATTCACAGGACGATTGTCTAATGTAAGTAGCGTTATTATATATACTTTTTTAAAAATCTCATAATATTTATATGAATATTATTATTATTTTTCTTTAAGGTTGTTCAAGTCAAGACTGTACCACCTCCAGAAATCTATAGTACTGACACTCAATCTTCTCATGTCGACTCATTCCAATCAAAAGCTGGCTCTTCACTAAGTACTGGAGAAATCTCACTTATCGTCAGTGGTGTTGTTCTCTTTGTAGTCGTTCTTGCTATACTTATTATTCTATGTATTTATTGTCGACGAAGAAATTCTAAAGGAATGGGTTCAACTGAAACAAAAATTTCTACAATTTCATCAGATACAAAAGCTCCGTAAGTTAATTAAAAACATATTTATATATTTATCGACTCTACAGTTTTATGGATTATACATATTCCTTTTTATTATAGAATACATTGGTCAGCTAGTGAACTTCTTTCAGAACATGAAAAGAGACAAAGTATTTATGCTCAACCACCAAATCAAGGACAGGGTCAACATCATCATCCACATCAACAAAGTTATACAGCTTACACAGCATATGAGAAAAGTGTACATGTTCAACAATTTACAGGAAGTCCAGGCTCATCAACTCGCTCTTTCAGATCCATTAGTGAAAATAATCGTAAAACAAGCTTGGATAGTCGTCGACCGACATTAACTGATTATGAGAGTTGTTCTAGTGATCCTACAGTCAAGTCACTTAAAGGTCCAACTGACTATGATACCCCGGTGGAGAGTGATCAAGAAAATTATCGTACAATTGATAGTTATTCTTCAGGCATCCCTTATAGACTACCTACTTCTCAATTCCCTCCATCTAAAATACTTACTACAAATAGTAGTGGTGGTAGTCATTTACAATACAATCCTAATATTCAAGGCTCATTAACATCTGTAAATAGTAAAAGAAGAAATATCACAATGGTGTAAATACATATATAAAAATAGTTAAGAGAAATTAAATTATATGTACAATACACTCTATAAGAGAAAAAAATAATATAAAGAAAAGATTTATTTAACTTATTATTGTTATTAGTAATTTAGAACTTGAAATGATTTCGTATACGTTTAGTTTAGTGTTTTATCTAAAATAAAATCTATATATTATCTATATAAGTGTAAATGACAATTATTGATATTTTATGAATGTAATATGCTCAACTTCAACTCTTGATATTATTGTAAATATTCTATAAACGCTTTGATGTACATATAGATATATCTATCTAATAAGCATAAAACTTTTTTGTAAATTCTGTTTGTCTTGCTCTATCTTTTACTATCAACAACATAAATATATATATAAATGAATGAATGATACTGTCTGTGAAATGAAATGTATAATAATGTACAGTAGAGTGCCAAATATATTTGTGTTCCAAATTGTCTAGTCCAAACAAAAGTTGATGCGCAACAGAGTTCAAGAACATCACAAGAAAATGTTTGCATCACATTAAAATCTTAAAATGATTTGTATTGTATTCATGTACAAAATATATATAACAATAAGTAGTTTATGGAATGCATGCTACTTCTACAACATTAATAGATGTTCACCTGAAGTCATTTCCCAAATATATATATAAAGAACAAAAATGTCCCAGTAAATAAAAGTTTGTTTTTTTGACAGTACTCTACTACTGTACAATATTCACATTAATTTTGTGTAATAATAATAATCTATGACGTTCCTATATGTTTTTATATAAAGATAATAAATTGTAAGAATCCACAAAATAATATACAAATACATATAAATAAATGCAATCTTATATAAAGTTAGAAGATCATTTTATTTCTCATAATTTTAATTTTTTTACATAAATTACTCTCATTACTGCATATTAGTATACACGTTAGCTAATACTTTCTGTAGGTAGTTAATCATTCACTTCCAATTGTCTTCTAAGTTGGTCCTGTAGCTCGTATGGTACAGACGTATATTAATTCGAAGTACATTTGATATACTCAATATGGTTGTATACTAGTACTTCTTGTACCTTCTCACATAAATACAAACATCTCTACGTTGACTGATTGGAAAAAATTCCAAACATCATGGAAAGTTATAGTAAGATCTAGTGATCACAAGCATGAGTTGCAGCTATAGTAGATGATATATAAAGCAGTACCGTTAAGATGTATTCCCATTTTGTCAAAACGGCAACAATTAAAAATTGACTAGTGGGACTTAATGCCATCATGAGAGTCCCATTAGGAGACTTCATTGAAGCTTTTTCATTGTTCTACTATAATTCTTTTCTTTCTGTTGTTAAACACGTGAAAGATTTGGAGGTAAACTAAAACACTACTAGATAGCCATTGACGTGTAAAGGAATGTGAGAACTAACACAAGCTGTTGTTGATTAGTATGTCAACAAAGTAGAACATCACTTTTAGTCAATATATTAGTTATGAGCTCATATATGTACATAAATAAATAAGCATCGAATGAAGTATATTCTCAAGAATCGTGCCATCATTGTGTTTACAATTTAAGTAGACAATGTTTGCCATTTCACCCTGAAAGGTACTAAATAAATTGTAACTCACAAAACTTTATAAATGAGTAAAATACATTTTCCTTATATTTCTTCTTATACATTATACATACAGGCAAAATTTCGAGCTCAAGAAACTTGTTGCATTTAAAAACAAAATAACAACGACAAATAATGGAGTCTGAGAGAAACGATAAGAACAACAATGCGGGTAAGAATACTTTAGAGATTTTGTCTCGTATACATCTTATCTTGCTAATAGTTAATTTGTGTTACTATTTTAGACAGGAACAGTCAAAGTCAAACACATGAGCCAATGCCATGTATCATGTCAAAATCTAATTGTCCGTTGTTTGTAGAAGTATTTATTTCAGACGCTACTGGGCCTCACAGTTTTTCAGTAAGATCTAATTACTACGTAATTCACATGATTTGGTTTTATATATGTTTCTAACTCTTCGTGTCATATTTAGCTTCAGAGATACTGTGATGTAGACAAGTTAAAACAACTAGAACTTGATATGTCAAATCATTATGAATCTGACAAACTTCAACAATCGCTCAATTCAGATCAAGTCGAAGTCAATAAGTATTATGCTGTTAGAATAGATAAAGATAATTGGAAAAGGTGTAAAGTTGTTTCAACAAGTTGGGAAAATGATGAGCCTAGTAGCTTTGTTTATTTAGGTATTTTCTAAATATTTTATAATTTATCCATAATTAGTAAACATAATATCATTATTGTTTCTTTAATTCTATATAGTCGACTCTGGAAAATATCATACCGCAGCTATCAAAGATATTCGCTTTCTCAAACAGCAATTTGCATCTTGGCCAATTATGGCATATTTAGGTCGTTTGGAAGGTACGAACTGATATGATGCAAAATGATGTATTAATTAAATTTTATCTAATTTTTTTCAGTCATGTCAACTAGTGGTGGATCATGGACAGCTGAAATATGTGAAAGATTCAAAAAAGACGTAGAAGGAAAGCCATTTTATGCCATAATTTTAGAAGAGACTGTAGATAACTTGCGTAAAATTCCAAAATTTGATTTGGTTCTCATTGATACATCTTCTGGGTCTAAAGATATTTATATTCATCAACAGTATCAAGTTAAAAAATGAAGAAAAATAATAAAAGCTTTTCGCAACGAGTCTTCCATTGGTATAGTCTGAATCTTTATGTGACAAATTAATGTTAGTTGTATATCAAATATATAATGTGCCTTAAACGATTTTTAAGATTATAAGAAATTTTAATATTTTTTGTCAACTCTGCTTAGACTGAAAAAGTAAGCAAATGTTAACTATTTAGTATTTCAGTTTTGTGCTATATAATAGTATTGTGCTTATGCTCTGTTGTAGGCTTTAAAATCCGACAATTTTTATTTGTGAAATAAGTTTATCATTGCTATATCTTTTATTATTTTATTTAAAAAACGACCGAGAGTTGATATTTTTTGTGTGAATTTTTATTGTAAGTCAGCTACATCAAAATAAAATTGTATTTCATTACGCTGCAACATTCCCCTGTCTTGTTGTACAAAATGCATAAGTACATACCATCATTTCATACTTCTATAGGATAAATATTTACAACCAACCTGTTGGAGTAGTCAGAACTATAAGATTATAAATTCTATAAGACAAATATATACACAGAGGGTTTATTTCAAGGTGAATGTTATATAGGAAAAGTACAAATGTTCTGTTATACATTTTAATTTTAATGGTATATTTTAAAGTTTAAATATAGCAAGTTGTTTATTCCTGTATACTACACAAGTATTACTACTGTACACTAGATTTTTTTAAAAAACTTCCGTATATAAAAATCGACAGTCAAACCATAAATATATCCAGAACTTGTCATTTTTAAAGGGTGAGTAGACTACGGCACCAATTAGCGTAAAAATCATTATCAGTAATGTGTTAAATTTGTAGCACATAACATTATTTAATTATTTTCTTCTCAATATACTATATATATATATACACAGTGTACAGTCAAATTTGTCTACTATATGTAAACTGTTATATATGTACACTACTACTACTACTACTAGAGAAGGAAATTAGCATATAAATGGCCAATCCTTTTTAGTTAAAATTATCTAGTAGTTTTAACCAGTCTTCTAATACATACGGCTGCACTACTACATTTGTAAAAAATTTTGTTTTATTTTGCAGAAATTCACAAAACTAATGAAAAATATGAAGAACCTCTTTGAGTTTTGTTAGACCTTTGGTATTTTTACCGTATATACAAAAAGTCATGGCTCGCCATTGCCAATCAATCATGACTTGTTGGCCATGCACATATTGTAGGAGAAAAAGAAAAAACCGAATTGCACCTACAGAGCAATATCCTGTAATAGTTCTTCCGTCTTCTTCTTCATCATCATCCGGTGATAAAAGTGACAGTAATAAAGACAATAAACAACAAATTATAAGTACTTCCAAAGAAAATAGTGGTCGACTTAATCAGTCTTTTAAACATGACGACCCAGAAGAAATTATTACTAATGCTCATGATGATGTTGATGATGCTCAACAACAGCAACAACCACCTGTTGCACAAGAGGAGAATGGTGATGATAGCGATCGTAATGTTACTATATTTCTTGAAACTGGAAAAGATAAGCAATTGAGAGTGATTCATTTAAAAGCAAGTAGTAGTAATTGTAATGAGAATGATATGAGTGAAAATATTTTGACACAATGCGAAATTGATGAGGAAGATGAAGAATATTGGTTTTCGAGATGGAGTAGAAAAACCCAAACTGAAAGCTATTTTTGAAATGTCAACAAATAATAACAACAATTCATCTTCTAGAGAATCTGTATCAACTTCTCAATGTCTTTCAGATGATAATGTATCTCATAGTGTTGATACTCCTGATAATTCTTTAAAATCTCATCCTAAAAAATCATCTACTACCAGTGATACTATAAACAAAGGAGGAGAAATTACTACGACTTCTTCTTCTATAACAACACCCGACAAAATTGAGCTTAGTGAAACTTTAGGCCATGAAAATTTATGCTTTGAGGATTCAGATGATGACGATGATGAAGTAGAAGGAAATAAAATGAAAAATAATGAAGATGAATCTCAACAACCAGCAGTACTACAATTAGAAAATGATAATAGTGATGAATCTAATACTAGAACTACTTCTACTTCTGGTCCATTAATAAAATCAGAAGAAACTGTTGTGCCTACTATACCTACTGACAATATTAAAAGTAAAAAGAAACCGATATTATTTTTTCTTCATGGTATTTCAAGTTCTAGTGATGTATGGAAGTCTCAATTAGAATTTTTTGAAAAATTGGGATATGAAATAATTGCACCAGATATTTTGGGACATGGGAAAAGCTCAACTCCACATCAGTCAAAACATTATTTATTTGAATCTCTAGTTCAAGATGTAGTATCAATTTTTGACTATTTTGTAAATGAAGATGATGATAAAGCTGTAATAATTGGACATGGTTATGGAGCAACAATAGGAACAGTATTGTCAAGAATTAGAACAAAATATGTTAATCTTTTAATATGTATAAGTTCTGGTGGACCAACGCCACTAGTTGGTGCAAAATGTTGTCAATACTCGTGGCTTCCTTTCTATTGTCAAATATTTCACTCGTAAGTATTTGAATAACATCAAGTTTGAAAATCGTTAACAACTTACTTCATTAATGATTGTATATAATTTTTTTTTCAGAACCGTACAATTAAAAGGAAAATTTGATCCTCCAGAATTAGAACATTTTCTTCCTCGTACAATTCATAATAATATATTAGCTGGACAAATTTGGCATGATGGAGATACAACTTTTCATCGAAGAATTAGTGTACCAACATTATTAGTTTATGGAATGCGTGACAAAGTAGTTAATTTAGTTGAAGTATGTGAGATGGAAAGAACAATTCCTAGAGCCTTTCTAGAATTAATTCCTTCAGCTGGTCATATGGTTATGTTGGATGAACCAGAGAAACTTAATCAAATGCTGGCCAAATTTATTAAAGCTTGGTCCTCATCATAAAATAACATCAAGTATTATGTTAGATTGCTTTATTATTATATTCTTAGAGTTATTATATTATTTATATATCATCAGTATCAGTATATATATATATATATCGTATTATTTTATATATGAATAAATGTACATACGTAAATTATCGTATAGCATATACAATTATCCTTGTTGTACTTTGTTCGTCTCTTTATTATAATGCACTTTTGCATATCTCTCTCTCGACTTCCTGATAACATTAATTTTTCTATCCGTCTGCTAGTTAGGTATTATAAAAAATTATGTATTATAAATGCAACTACCTTTAATACGCACAATGATATGATAATGATGCAAAGCATACATTTAAAAGCTAATCATCTATTGATTTTTATTATGCAAGTCAAATATACAGAAATATTACTACTTTTACTATAGATGCGTAAAAGTAATGTTCATAATCATAAGTTTTCTGTTTACTTTAACTCAGTATATATAAACTTTACTTACACAGCCTGTCTGTAGTTTATGTAAGTTTTCAGCAAGTCCTTATCTCATTTACCTGATGATGACAGATGAATACCAACTACTAACAACTATAATATATGATTTACGTATATTTTTTCACTTTATATATTATGTGGAGAGAGAGAGAGAAAAAAGCCGCATATAGCAGTGTCATGTTGTCTGCTTTATAGAAAAAATATAATATACATTTGGTGAGGATATTTTAGTTTAGATAACCTACTTCTTTGAATCATACACACACAGGTGAAAAAAGTAGAAGACTGGAAAAAAGTATTATTGTAAAGAACTAGTAGAAAAAACTGTGTAAATATGGCTACTAATAAACTCCCTTCAGTAAAGCCAATTGAATCTGGTGGATTTTGGAAATTTGTTTGGAATTCTGAAACTGGTGAATTTCTTGGAAGAACTGCTTCATCTTGGTGTAATAATTATATACATACACATTTATTATCATTATAATAAGAGTAACATGTATTTTTCTATTTTCTACATATACAGTCAAAATTACTGTTTTCTACATTTTCTTCTATGCTGGCTTATCTGCATTTTTTGCTTTGTGCTTTGCCATATTCTACAATACATTGGAAGTAGGAGATGGTGCCAAACCAAAATGGATCTTGGATGCTAGTCGTATTGGTAGTAATCCTGGTGTCGGCTTTCGACCAATGCCTGATAAAGACAAAAACTCAGAATCTACACTCATTTGGTTTATTAAGGATGATGAGAAAGATAGAAGTTTTTGGACAGATCAACTTGCAGAATACATTAATGGTATACATAACTACATATAATATGCAAATAGTTGTATAGATTTGTATTCTGAATTATATATTCTCTTTCAGATGTCAAAAATATTTCTCCAGGCTCTAATGCAGTTTCATGTAATTTCACTGGAGAAAGTGCTAATGAGAAACAATTTTGTAAAGTAGATACAGAAACTTTGGGCCCATGTAAAGAAGAGAATAATTTTGGCTATTCAGCAGGACATCCATGTATATTAATAAAGTTAAACAGAGTAAGAGTTAATTTAAGACATCTACATAACAAGTGTATTTATTTCTATTAGAAAGTTTAACGTGTATTATAGATTATTGGTTGGAAACCTGAACCATTTGGTGTTAATGATAATGGAAAATATGACCATGAAATTTTAGTACAAGATTTACATAAATTGGTCAATGAAAGTGGAATGCCTAGCTCTTTGCAGGATCATATTTTAAAAGTTGTTACTAATTCAACAAATAATGTAAGTGAAATACAAAAAAGTTATTTGGATTGAAACTCTTATTTATTTGGTCTATAATTTTGTAGGAAGTTTCTGTACTTACAAGTGTGTGGATATCTTGTGAAGGTGAAAATCCTGCAGATCAAGATGCTATGCCTATTGTTGAATATTATCCATTTCAAGGAATACCAGGCTATTTCTTTCCTTATTGGAATCAGCCTGGATACAAGAGTCCTTTTGTTTTTGTAAAGTTTCCATTTTCTGAAAAATTTTGTGAGTTCTGCTACTTACTAAGTTTATTTCTAATAACTAACAAAAATTCATATTCATAATAATTTTCAGGGGGAACGTTAATTAATATTGAATGCAAAGCTTGGGCAAAGAATATTAAACATGATCGACAAAATCGATTGGGCTCAGTCCATTTTGAAATATTGATTGATCATGAAAATAAAATCTAGTCGTTATCATCATCATCACCTTAAATAGTGAATATATTGTTCTTGTTGAATGTAGTCATGTTTATAGATATAAAAGCTTTATTGGTTTGTTTCATATTTACATAAATATATAGGTATATATTATAAATAAACTGAAAATAAAATTATATAGATATATGCAAAAAAATAACAATAAGATCATAACAAATTTGTACATAGGAGTTACTATATAAGCATTATTATTACACTTATAGCACCTACAATAGATAATAGAATGTGCTTTAATTTAGTTAATACATAAAATGGATGTGGGATAGTGCCTAGTGGTAAATAATACATCTTCGTTTGTCTAACTATACTTAATTCCAGCAAATGTCAATGCTGCAATAATCACTCCCAAAACTACAAAAAATGCTATCATGATTCCTAATGGGAACCCATAATCAGGTTCTTCATTTGAGTAAAATTGTTTAACAACACTGGCTTCTAGGATGAACACAAAAGTCTGGTTCTTGACACATATCTGTGACTGTGGGACATTGCTCCACTTCCATCCAATGTCTTAAAGAATATTTTGGAAAACCACGAACTTCAATAGATGCACATTTATTCTGAATTTTCAATGCATTCTTAGCAATATCCATTAATTTTCTTTTTGCACACCCCATTATTGTACCATAAATATTGGTGACATTTTGTTGCGTGTCTGTAATAGTACTAACAACTCTGAATCGTCTGAAATATTCATTGAGAAAAAGAAGAAAATATGTCATATTTTTTTATATATTATTTATGCATATTTATAATGGAAAATTCTTTTCTAACCCAAGACTACATTGAGAATTTTCATCAATGCAATCTGTAGAATGTCTTTTGAGTTCTTCCCATTCTATTGTTGATGATGGACTTGGACAACTTGGTATTGTTGTTCCACCTAAATTATAGAGCTCAGGGACATGTGATGTTACAAATTCTTTTACTGAAGCACAGAATGCTGGCTGCTCTGGACACTCAAGAGATAGACACCTGTAGCATTTGAGAGCTTGCAAGCCTGTTTATTGTAAGAAAAGATATCAAAATTTTAGATATGCCATTAACAAAAAAGTACATTATTCTAAATTATAGTATACCTGATGGCAAACATCCAAAGAGTATTGTTGTCAGTATTAATGTTGGCGACATGATATATATTTTAAGTAAATGAATTACATCAATTGAGTAAAAATTTCAGAGTCGGTAGTTTAGTTTGTCACTGGTCAAATTACATTATGAGTTAAGCTCACAATCTTTAATTATTCTGTTCAGTATATTATATTGCCAATTTATGACAAGAACACGTCACATAAGATATAACTTCTCTGAATACTCTTTTTCTTGTAACATATAAATGTATATTAGTTAAGGCTAATTACTTTAGATAAAAGTATAATTGAATATTTCTATCTTTCTGTGAATAAATATTTTAAACTACAAGTTATAAAATATAATATAAGCCAGTCTCTATACACAAAATACAGATGTGAGAATAAGGGGGTGTAAATCTAAATACTTTTTTAGAGAGATGAACCCTAAGTACAATATGTATCACACCAGCACAATAATACATAGCTTAGAGAAGTACAACAGTATATCTATAAAGCATATTAGTACTACAAAGTAAAAAGATTTTTGTACTTGAATTGAATTATCATCATCTTCAATGTTTATTTGATCAATGTTACACATGTATGTACATGGATAAGAAGAACTACAGATCTCTATATATATACTGTGATTATGAATACGACAAATGTTTAATTAGATATGAGACTTGTCTCTCTGTAATATGTAATATGAGGCCAAATGAACTCTCTTTGGTTGTTGTTGATTTTTGTCTTCTTCGACTTGTTGTGGTATGCATATATATTTAGAGTTAAGAATAATCTGCCGTCACATCTGGACTATTTCATTACATAATTATTTTTCTTTTTGTGATATACGATACTTTTCTTCTTATACTTAGCACGAGAGCATGTAAAAAGATATGACAATATGACACCGTACTGAGTGGTCATTGAATTTCGACCAAATTTTTAAAACATTTATTTCTCAGTGAAATTAAAAGTTACAACGTCATAACTTCATAACTATTTTAAGTAACTAATCTAGTTACTAAATCCAAGTAATCATAAATATAATGAGACAGTAATAATAATCATACATCAACAGGAAAAGTGCTGAGTTTGTACTTTTCATTCAAGAAAAAATGCTTTATTGGAGTTTACTCATTATTAGTACACTTAAATATATATGAACAAAAAATAACAACTCATATGTAGCTCTTTGATATACACAACATTACAAAAAACTGACCCTGTACACAATTATTAACTTAAACTAATTTGGCAGCAATAATAAATCTTAAACAGAGAGTATTATTATACATCTTACACGTTTATGAGTAAATGCCTTAATTGTGTATAAATGTACATAAGTAATGTATTTTTGTATATAAAATGTTTATAGTCTGTAAGTTGCATTTTTTCAAAATTGATAATTGACTTTTTAACATTACTATTATTATATCGTTGTTTATGTAATATGTCATTTTTATACATTCTAAGTATATATATCACAAATTCTGGAAAAATTCAAGAGAAAGAAGATATTATTAGTATTTTTTTTATGAAAGATCCGTTTCAATTTTACTTCTTGTGGTTAAAGAAGGTGGTGGTGGTGGAGGAAGTACTGGTACACCAATATGATTATGATAACGACTATGATGATGATGAGCTCTAGCTGGAACAGGTGGTGGCATATTAATAATTTCAAGCATATCCATTGTCACAGGTTTCTCTCGTTCAATTACTTTCTCTTCTATACCATTAGTCACTAATGGCTTTACAGGTTGAACATCTTTTGAATTTGATCTTGGAAGATTAGAAGCTCTATTGACAGGGTTTCTACAATAACTAGCTGCCATTATGGTTACAATAATAATTAAAACTACCACAATGATCCCTACTACAATACCAAAATCAAATTTCTTGTCTGCATGTTGATTTACAAATGGTTTAACAACACTTTCTGAAACAGGAATACAATAATCTTGTGTGTGACATAAATCAGTAACTTTACTACAATGCTCCAAAGTCATATAATGTCTTGGAGAATTAAATGTGTCATTTATCTGTTCAAATGATAAAAAAACAAAATCTAATTTTAGGAAGCATTTTGTATATATTCAATAAGTTAATTGTATCATTACCATAATTATATCGCAAGCACTTTTTTCTTTTAATGCTGATCTAATTCGCTCCAAAAGATTTCTTTGAGCACATCCTAAAACTGTTGCATGGCTAATGATTTGTTGAGTTTCAGAGCCTTTATTAGTGATAACTTGAATTCTTCCTAAAGAACAAGTAGGAGCTGTTCCAGAGCCACTACATTGTGTAGCATCTAATTGTAATGTTGCCCATTTCATTGGTTCATCAAGTTTAGGACAAGGTGGTATATAGTTGTCTGTATAATAATAATCACGTATTCGAGATGAAATAAAAGTTCTTACTCCTTCACATTCATTTGCATCTCCAGAACATTCTACATTTAGGCACTTGTAGCAATAGAGAGAGTGCATTCCTAAGAAATTGATAAGAAGATGAAGAGAACATAAAGATAAATATTTTCACAGTAAATATATATAAACAGATTATAAAATAAATATAGAGAAGTTTAAAGTTTAAAGACATATACACATCATTTTTTTCATGGTATGTATAATATAAGTAAATGCGCAGAATTTGATAAGTAATATCAGTAATAATAAAAAAATTGATAAAACTTGCCTCTAGGAAAAAATCCAAGTATGATGAAGAACAGAAGAGTAAAACACAAATTATTTGTCTTCATGATTGATGATTGATGTGTGTGCTGTACAAATAATATAGCTGCGACAAATAAAGATCACACAAAATTAACAATGACCATTTCTTCTGGGAGCTTTGTCCTTTTCTTTAGAGTCGATGTAAGCTATATGAACTGCAAGGTTAAAAAATAAAAAGAGAACATTTTATGACTGTATAAGTTACGATTGAATTTAATTTCTATATATATATACATATATATATATATATGACAATAGAACTTTTTCATATAAGAGTTTATTGCTACATGTGCAAATTGCAAGTGTGCCCTACATTAAAAACTCTCAGACGTTGTTATAATATAAACACTTTAAATAAAATGGCACGTGGCACATACAATGTATTTATATAAATTTCTTGGTAAAATCAAAAATGAATTTAAATTTCAAAAAAGTGACGAAAACTTCACCTTTATTTTTGCACAACTTATGTTGTAATATAGTAGTAGTAGCTTCGTGAGTTTCAATTGATTCAATACGCAACAAGTGTCTTTTACACAAAAAGTACTTCTTCTTAATCTGAACTATTTTTTTGTACGTGGTAACGAGAAATAATTTACGTTAAATTCAACAGAAACTTAAGTCAGTTCTAACCTGTTTTAACAATTTATTTGGTCATAGTAAACGGCAAAACCGGATTTCATTAGTATTAAGTTTT
>VCNE01001499.1:0-18516 GCA_009869805.1 Oncopodura yosiiana
AATCTTTTAGGGATTCATTTAAGAATTTTTGTGTATTCCTAAAATTTCATCACCTTCATCCAAACATAAATGAAATGATGGGTTTATATATATATATAATGAAGAGAGATATAGATAAAAGGTTTTTTTTACTTACATCAACTGCTTGAAAGATTCCTCGGCGAAGTGCAATAGTTCCTCCACTGTCAACATTGGGATAATTTGGTAGCTGTAGAATTAAAAAAAAGAAGATTTAATTTGGGCTTATACTCAAAGATACTGACGTACATCAAAGTGAAATTGGGCTGGGCATAAATTTTTAGATATATTTGTCTAACCTTGTCAGCAAGAGCTCGCCTTTGAGTTATCGTTTGAAGAGAAGTCATGTTAGCCAATAAACGAATGTCATTCGTGTTGACAGTGATGAGTCCTATTTGAGTTCCAGTAGGTAGATCGTATTTAATAAATTTTCGAACAGCCAATTTCAAGAATTTCCAAACGTCCTGTAAGTAAAAAAGCAAAGGCAAATGATTAAAGTAAAAGAATTCTATGTTTATTTCTCTTGCGGCAACACTCGTTACGTTACGTAATGAGGAAATTTAAGGAAGCTCCTAATAATTTGAAAGCTTAAGCTTTTGTGTATTTACTCATAAATATTTAAACGGCTTTATAATAATAACATTGCTCACGTAGTGAATCTTTGATTATGAACAAACTACTGACTACAACAAAATAATTCTTTATGCTTGGACAACCTTTTACACAAAAATCAATTCCAGCTCTTCCGACGATACTCTTTATTATTATAAACTGTACAATGTGTATATATAAAAGATTGATAGAAATTCTCTCTTTATATTGCTCCTCTCTGCTCATGTATTAAAAAGCATACTGCTTATTACTAGAGATATGAGCAAGATTGGAAAGATTGAGAGAGCAAAAAAAACATCAACAAAAACAAAAGTCGTAAGTTTTCAAGCTTACAGTAGCTTTTTGGAACCTGTTTCTTCTCTAACATCAAAAGAAGTTTTGTTTCTTTCTCAATTTTCAATATTATCTCTGACTCTCTCTCTCTCTTTCTGTTACAAGATGAAGAAAATTCTTTGCAAATTGCACCTTTATTGTTTACCACTGAACTACGCATAGATAACAACATTACACATTGACTTCAGTAGATACAATACTCTGATAAGAAATTCGGAAAAGATGTATGTGTATACACATGTGTGTCTTTATAATGAAAGAAGCTTGCAACTTGTAATAATGTGAGAGAGTCAAGTCAAAGAAGAGTTCAGACATTGAGATCTCTTCTTCTGTTCTTGTCTGACAATTTACTCAGAAATCTTAATTTTCTTTCCTATATGCCCTATATCCTCTAGCTATATATGACTATATAGCCTAATACATAAATTCTTTTTCACAAAACAAAAGAAATCAATGAGCAAGTTGATTCTTTTTGGCCTGGAGAAGAGTATAGAATATTTACAGTAGCAATGTCAAATAACACAACTCTATTACAACATTTCAAAATTTACTAGTTTGCCTACTATATGTATACTTGTAGGCTCAATACAAGCTCATCTCTATTGTAAGTCGTAAATAGATTTTTACTGTGTGACAACAGTTTGGTTCTTTGCTACTGATTTCAAGATTTACAATATGATAGGCAATTGCCAACAACTGCTACTGTACTATTGAAGAATATATTCTTCTCTCTCCCTCGATTCTAAAAAGAAATCTTGACAATAGCTATATATCTACATTTGCCTTCCTAGTTTTGTGTCCTAGTGACACTGACATAGACATAGTGTAACGAACCGATTATATGTTGTATATAATAACACGTTCCTCTTTTGCCAAAAGAGAGACATAAAAAATCTTTTATGCCTTTCTCCTTTCAGATAGATTTTACTAATATCACATCCGGTCAATCGTATAGGCAGTTAAATATAAAAGCTTTTTAGGATCTTACCCTTAGATTCATATTTCCAGTTTCCTCAACAAGGAGAACAAATCTTGGTTGTGTGATTTGTTTAACATTGAATTCCGGTGGAGGCACGGGTACATTCGGCTCTCTGTATTAAAATGCACATGTCACAAACAGAATATTACATTAGGTTTACATTACACTCAACAATTGAAGAATAGAAAGTACATTTCTTTAGAGTGAAAAAATATTACCACCCTGCCTACATTTACACAAAGTTTTTCTTTAGCTTAAAAGGTAAAGACCGACAATGCAACCAATGTCACTACTACTACTATACTTTAGTCATCATATATTATGTTACGTAGTGAAAAATGAAAATAACACGTTCGCTTTTTTCTTTTATTACACACGGTATATAATCTTTTGGTTTGATGCATCAGGTTTTTTTATATAATATAAAAGCCTATGCCTTAAGGCTCTCTCGTTGCTACTTATATAATATCAAAGGAAGGCTTTAGATTCAAGCTGCTTTAAAGGCACCCTAGTTGACTTTAATACTTGTAGGTTGACGAGAGATTTGTACTAAAAAGGAGTTATATGTCACTATGAGTCGTAAGTCAAATTTAATTCACGCCTAGGGCTCAAAAATTTTCTAAGTAGCAAAAAGCTTCATAGAGCTATAAAGTAAAAAAAGCCGACTGCCTTTTCCAACTTTGTGATTTCTTTTTTTTCATTCAGGGAATATATATAGTATATGTTACATAATTCTTGTGTGTTAGTAACCAAGTGTTATCCTAACCTACATAGATATGCAATATGACATCAAAAATTTTAGTGTAAAGTAAAAGTACGTAAGTAGCTACATATATTTGATAGCCTGAAGGAACTAGTTTGAAATCCATGATAAACTTATCTATCTTTGCCATATTCTAGACTAAAGTCTACTGCACACACACACAAATCCTAAGTCTACACCTTAGCTAAAGCTACAACAGAGTTACATTTTGAAGTTATCTACACCTTTGCACAACTTTTCCGTCTCTCTGCACTAACTGGCTTCAACTTCTTCTAAAACCCCCAAAGGAATTCAAAAGTTGGACATGGCAGAGTTTCTTGGAGAGATTTTATTTTTAGCACTCTTCTTAGAAACCTAAAGTCAGAGAAAGTCTGAATTTCCTTTTTGCTATTTAGACACCTCTCTGTGATTTTATTGTAATTCTCAATGTCCACCAAAGCTAGTTACGCACTAAGCAATAAAAATGTCAAAAAAGTTGCGTAATCACGAGATCCCTACTAAAAGTCTTTGACTCTAAGTGTAGTCTCAATTTAGCTGTACAATTCTTGAAGCGTAAAGGTTAAACTGTAGTGCATTTTTCATAAGAGTTAGCAGTAGATAGATCCACATGCTACACATGAGACCAGACGAAAAAGAGTTAAAAGGATAAAAGTAGTCTACTTGAAAATCTTTCGGTACATTTCAGCCGCTACTTTACTTCTTCTTTAGAGTCTCGCTAGTTTGCATATGCTAAATGGCTTGAAAGCGGATATTCTGAGGCATATAGAAATGTAAGAGAGTTGTTGTAGAGAGATGAAAGAGACTTTACAAAACATTTCGTGTGTGTCATAAAGTGTTTGTTTCCTTACGCTTCATAGTCTATGTAATTTGACTCAATTCAACTTTTGTGTTGTAAGGAACATTTTTGACTATAAATGTCCGTTAGCAGCAAACAGCATTGTTCTTATGACCAATGTGTATGTTGTTGCTAATGTGCAAAAGAGACCAAATTATACACAAGATTATTTGTATACTATTCTATAAGGAATACAATGAATTGACCTTGGATTAGTTAAATCGTCTTCTAATCTTATCTGTAAAGATAGCGATTTTGCTACTCCAAGATTTCTCCATCTACAGCAATGCTATAACTTTTTCATTGTATTCCTTATAATAAAATGAGCGTCTGGCTCATTTGAGTAGTCGAGAAACTTCTTCTTTCCGTGACTCTACTAAGTCCGAGAGAGAGTCTTTATAAAGACTCGACGACTTTATACTCTTGCTTAGTATTCTGTTATAAATCTCTCTTGTCTCACGTCTCTGTAATTGTCTGCACAAGTCAGCATTATAATTCTCTAATTACCCTGACTAGTTATTTTTCTCATCGTTTGTTACATCCTTTTCTGACCGTCAGTTCTAAATTTCAATTAATAATTTATAAAGTTTAAACTGTCTTTAAAACTCACTTCATTCATTTATTTCTTGATTTTGTGTCATTCACAAAAACTAAATAGTGACACATAAACCTTAAATTTCTCCCAATTTCATAATAAAAGTGACACACCTCGTAAACATTATTTATTAGACTAAGCCTGACATAAAAATCATAAGTTCCACATTAGCTGACATTATTCCACTGTGGCAAAGCAATTAGTCATTTTCCTAATTCATTAGCATTAGACTGATACTTTTCTAGTTAGAAGAGCCGAACTCTGAATAGTGCAGTGCCATTTTGTGTCACTGTATCTAAAATTGTGAGAGTATAGAAGCAGGTGGCCTACTCACATAAAAACGTAACCAAAATATTCTCACAGTGTCATAGAAGAAGACTGAATCATTTCTCTCTTGAATGTATACAGACACAGTTTTGAAATATCTAAAGCAAAACTGTAATCCTAGACATTTATGTAAATCAAAGCAGAGTCAGAGAGAAAGACATTAACACTTTTTAACATAATCTAACCTATCCTGTTCTTTATTTTTCTTTGACTAAGTTTCGAAATAATTATCCGGGAAAGTGACTCAAAAAACATATTTTATATATTTCCATTTAAATTCACGTTACATACAAATCTACTTCAAATTAGCACTTGGCAATAAAGTCAGTGTAATTATGCCAATTTTACACATTTTGATGTCTTCTTTTTCATATTATGGCTAGAAGGTAGATTTTTATTTCTTATATCTATAATACTCATTCAAAGACTTGAGGAGTGACTCACTAATATCTTTTTCCTTCTTGCACACATTTCCAAGTGTACTTTAAGAAGGATTATTATAATATCACCTCTACAACTACTACTTCTATTTCCACAATGCAAAATGAGAAGTCGAAAAGTTCCAAAAGTTCAGTTAATGTCTAAAAAGACAAAAGGGATTCTCTCTTATGACCAATTTGAAAATGTCTGCCTATAGTCATTGCATTTCAGTATATATACATATCTCTCCTTTTCAGTTCTAAGAATAATTTTCGGGTCAATGCTTGGCATTTTCATTTACATTACCATTAGCATTATAAGACAAGAGACAAGACAAGACAATTATATGACAACGACAAGACAAGAGTTGAGAGTACTAAAGACATATCTAAATGGGTGTCAGTGGTTTTGTAATTTGCATTTGAGAACTTCCATTCGTTTTCTCTATTACTCGTCCTTGCAAGCAAACTCCTCTAACCTTATTGCATTACATTTGTAATAATAATAATATAGAAACCAAAGAAAATACATGAAAATCACTAATACGATTCATTAGTGCAGAAGAGTTACACATACACACTTGTGTCGTGTGTCACTCCAAGAGTATCAGATGCAGCTTAAATCTCTCGAATGAAATAATAACCTAAGAATGAACTGAACCTCAACATAAATTGGATACATAATACTATAAACGTATTTATATATCTCATGTTGAACTCTTGCGAATGATGATGCTGCGTGTATTATATTTTATTCTCTCTCTCATGCTACGTTGATTTGGTTTGCGTACAAAATTTTGTTCTCGTAATTAGAGTAGTGAAGAATGACTTTGTGGTATTAGTCACTACTCTGGTTCACTCCATTAGTCCCATATATACTAATTCCCTTGCCAGAATGGTATAACCCAATCTCTTATCTTATCTTCCTCTTCTCATGTCTTTCTCTCAAGTCGTAAATTGCAGTGGGACAGGAGTGAAATAACTTCTTGTTGTGTGCAAGAGAGTTGAGTGAGTATTGTTCTCTTATATATTACTAACGTGTTAGCTAAAACCTATTCTAGTTAGTGCTTTCTCCATTGTCATTATTACATACTAGCGCTACTTAGCACTACATATATACAACTTCCGAAAGATGTGTTTCAGTATAAAAACCAATGAGATGTACGAGTGGAATCAAATCATCAACCATTTTCTCTCTTACACACAACACTTGAAAGTGAGGAGCTATCAAGATATAATAAATACGAGGAAAAAGATGTAATAGAACTTGTATTAGTGTCTGTTGTAGATCGACAGAAGCCATTCGTTAACTCGATACATTTGTAACTTAGCAGTAGAACAATAGCACACACACACACGTATTAGAGATAGAGATAGACGAAGGAAGAGGAGAAGAAAAAATACCACCGATAAAAATTCTTTTTGCTCTTTCTCGGCAATTTGAGTTGGTGATAATTCAAGTTCAGTATCTTTTGCAACCAATGAAACTTTTCTTGTATGCAACGTACTCTATATATTGCATACCTTACGTTGTTGTTAAGCTAAAGACATTTATATTACTAGAGCAAAGAGAGAAGTAGAGCCTTTTTCTTGCAATTTGTTCTTCGTAAATAAATTAGAGGAGCGGCATTAATAAATACAGAGTTGGAAAATTGCTTCTGACGTTACGTTGGTGGTGTTTGTAGTCTAGTCTTAAGAGAGAAACATAGTGAATAAATACTAAAGAAATTTCTACTCTACTTTGCTACTTCTTCTTCTCATATAAAAATGTAATGCGATTTATATGAAACCAACAGCGCATTTTTATATATGTGCGTGTCAATCTTTTCAATCTGAATTTTTATTTCAATAAATTTCAGGCAGAAGCATATGTACATTATACATACGAGAGCTACCACATAGAGATATATACGAGATTGACTTGACAGAAAGAGAAAGAAAAATCCAAAGTATTTAAATCACGATTTTCTTGTGTTAATGGCTAAAGGAAGGAAAAAAGAAATAGAGTAGCTTTCAACTAGCATTTAGCTGTTGTGAACTAACAAATGGTTTCGTCATGATGGAATAATAAGAAAACCTATTATTTACAAACTTTTCACTGTCAGTGCTATAAGAAATAAACACTTGTATACAATACCATAAGAAGAAAGCAGCAATGTAAATTAGAGTATAGATGTGTGCAATGAAACAATATAAATGTAGTAAAGCAGTTAGATTGAGTATGCTTTTTGCTAATCTGTTCGATTTATCTTATCACACACTTTTCTAAATTGCCTAAATTGCACACAATGCAATAGTTATATGAGCTTGCACTTGGAGAACGTAAATTATGAAAAATAAAAAGAATTCTCAAACCACAGCACCAAAACAACCAGTTTCCTATTTCCCTTGAGAGTAATCCATCTCTTAAACCAAAACCACTTGACTTGAATTCAGCTACTGTATATTATATACTATGTGTAAAGTGAACACTTTACACTATCCTAAAAGTCAAGTAATAATACTAGTTAAAAGCTAAATCTTGTCAGAGTAGAAGCTCCATTAGAAGAAGTCTCTGGGAAACATGGCAAAGTGACTTCTGTGCTACACTTTTGTTACTAATTCAACTTATACTCTCTGAGAGTGAGAGATGTAAAAATTACATTCATCTTATTACATTGTCACCCATATGGGCTCATTTAATACTAAAACTAAATGATTGAGTAGAGATTAAAACTTGTCACTACATTAAACATGAAAAGAGAAAAAAAGATAAAGAATTAAAAGGGAACACCACAAACCTGAAAGGCAAATTACGAAAATCCGAATGACTGTAGATAACTTCTGAGATAGACTTTCCATCACATAGGAAATTTTGTTTTGTAGGAGATTTGCGATTGTGAGAGGTCTGATCACAAAAGAGACGAACATTTTTCAATTGAGGAAAAGACATGACAGATGATGTGATTCGATCATTCTCATGAGAGTCTCTGTTGGCCAATGATGATGACAAGCTAGAGCCAGAAGAGGATGACATGGATAAAGTAGAACCTCGTGCTGGTGTAAAAATACATGAGGCATTCGCGTTATTATTGTTGTAAGAAGATTCATCGCACCCAGAAGACCTACACAATAGAAAATAAAAGACAAAAATGGTTACAATTATTAATAATATTATTTTATTATATATTGACTTTTTGGTGTAGGTCCTATCGTAAAAGCTTTGTGTGTCCTCTTTTCACTTCTCATATAATCATCATTGTAATATATATTACTAAAATATTTCTTTCCTAGTAGATATATAACTAGTTTCCAGTGACCTTCTCTCTCTCTCTCTTTCGATCCTTTTCAAAGGAAACCGAACGATGATGATTCTTGTCTCATTTCTACTACTACTAAAAGAACCCTCGTTTTTACCATTTACCATCATCGTAATTCAGTCTTGCAGAGCCTATTATTATTATTGTTATTATTAACCATTACTTCAGTCCATGGAGCTAGTGAGCTTTACTACCAAGAATGCTTGAGACTGCCAAACTCTTAGCTACTGCACTGCATCAACTATCAACTTCCTTTCCTCGTCCCTTTTCTTCTCTTCATATTATTATTACTCTGCTCTGTAGAGATTGTCGGTTGAAAATCACTCCAGAGTTAGAAATATATAGCATTAGTGCATAGTTGTATAGGAAGTCGTCAACATTCTCATAAGTATAGAGCTATTTTCTTTGCTTTCAAAAAAGTTACTCTTCTCAAGGAGCTATATGTACGTTAAAAGGTAGAGAGAGAGAGAGAGAGAGAGAGAGACTTAAAAGCCGAGATGAAATCTGAGTCGTGTGTTTGTCACACTATAGTTTACAATAGCTTTGGTGGTTTTTAGAGGCTTATACACTTGTCCTTCTTTGAAATTTGATGCTTAGTAAACTATACTCTAGCACCCTTCGTACTTCTACACAAGTTTTTTGTTGTAAAGTGTATTATAGTAGTAAAAAGAAAATTGTCTAGAAATGTCCTACGGGAAGTGAGAATGAGACGATGAATGTAATGGAAGGCTATTTATTTGGCTATAATATTTTATAAAAAAATTGTTTCTCTCTCACATTTCCAAATGGGTTTATAACCTAAAAGTAATAAGAGGAGAAGAGACACAACTCTCAGAACTGGACACGATAATTTCTGACGATCGATGTCACCAACAGACTATCAACACATTATAAAAATTCTTTGAAAAAAATCCTCCATCTGTTTAGCATTTTATGTCCCTCTGAGTTGATATATATTATTGTCTCTAATTTCACCAGAACTGATGATATGAGATATTCTTCCTTGTATTATAGAATTCCCTTTGGGGTTTCATAAATTTTGTACTCATTTCATTCCTAGAAAAAAATTCTCTCTCTCTCTCTCATACATATTTCATTTCATTAGATTTTTGGAGGAAAGCTATATAGAACGACGACAATGTGACAAAGATGTATAATAATGGAATAAAAACCCATTTCGCTCTTCAGGAGGGCGTATAACATTATAGTGAAAAAGCTCATAGGGAAAAAAGAGAAACATCGAGTGACATTTATCCATTTCTAAATTAAGGTCTTGGAAATCCACCCTCATTACTCTATCCTCGTAAAGCAGGAATGCTTTTTATTAGAAATAGCAACAACAACTCCAATCGAAATCCAATTTTGAATAGTAAATCGTAGTAAATCCTATCAGATTGAAATATTTTCAAGATGTAAGTACACTTAAGGACTTTAAGACTTAAGGCTCTCTCTCTCTCAGTGCTAATGGTCTCTTGTTTTTTTCTTTTAAGGAAGAAAAACAAGCATTAGATTTTATAGAGCTTTTCCATATAAAGGGCTCTTTTTCTTATATATAGCTTTATACAGCCCTCAATAATATATTCCTTTTCACACACACTCTATCTTATTTCTGAAGGGGCGTGGAAGCACTATGTCCGGTCATTTCAACAATTTGAGTTTTACAAGGTGAGAAAAGAAGAGAGAGAGAGAACCTGAAGACAAGTCTTTTATGAGCTAGTTCCGCCTGTGAGTGAATTAAGAATAAAAGTTTCCACTTTTCTAAAGAAAAACTGTCGGGTATGAGTTTATAATAGAATATTACCTGCCCTGCCTATATAGTATATAAGCGACCCACGCTTTTACCTTTTCAACTCTCAAAGTTTCTCAGATGGTAAAAAAACAATATAGGGGAAATGTATTGTATTGGAAAAATAATATACAACAATGATACATGATGGCCCATTATATAAGTAAGAGCAAAGTACACAAGATTTCCAATGGTACAGTCATTTTGACTTTACACCCTGTCAATCAGAAAATCGGCAAGTTGTAAAGACAAGAAAATGGTTCGAAGAAAAAAAAAGTTTATAATATGAACCGTGAACGAGTTGGAATGAAATATAGCTGAACAACAATAGAAATCGGACTTTGGTTCAAAGCCACATTATCCTTAATAATGAACCAATGATCGATTCTTATACTCTATTTGTGTTTCTTTTCTTTTCTATGTTGTTTCTTCTCATGAGAGATATCCTTCTCCAATTTTCTATCATCTTATGAAAATCCCCTACTATATATTTTTTGTTTCTTTATCATTTTTCTTTCCATCATCATATTTACTCTAAACGTAAAGAAAACAGATTTCTTACCAGTTTCCATGTATTGGTGAGTTAGTACAAGCCGTTGGTTTTCTTTCACCATTCTCCGTATATTGAATTGGATATATTGGGTCATTTGTGAATCCGATTTCTGAGAATACTCCATAACGGAATTTTGCCCATTCTTGAACAATGGCTCTTTCTGTAACATAAAAAATGACATTATTTATATAGTGTATACGTATAGCAAGTAGTTCCTTGACTCTTGAGTTTCTCTGAGTGTCGTTGAGACACATAAGACTAAAATGACAACAAATGTATTATGCTTGCACTGTTAGTTATTTATGTAGTGCAGTTTCTTTTTGTACTAGTGTTAGGTGCTGGAAGAAAGGAAATGAGTTGACAGCTAACAAATTTATACTTCATTGCCAAAAACTTTGTACATTTGCATTATTTCTCTTCTCTCCTAACTCTTGTTTGGTGGTGTTCCATTACAAGGAAAAAGTAGAATAGGAAGTCATCTTAAAAGTTCCCAGGATGCTTTTTAAGAAATATGCAAATACTACAAATGTCTGCATAATAAATACAAAATAACTCGTCTCTGTGTGCCAAAATATTTTCTATACAATTTTTTTCAGTGTACAACAACTTTTGTATTAAATTATTATTGTATCTCATTCTCATCATATAAAATAATCCGTGTCGAATAATTTTGCCCACAAAAAAAGTGTCTCATATATGTACTGGAATGAAAAAAGGTTATATAAATAGTTAGTGTTATATAAGTTTTCTTTAGAAGAAAGAGACTCTTTGTACAATGATATGTATTTATCTATTATCTTATCATCTCATGCTCACTATTTCTCCATGGTTAGAAGTTAAAACCGAGTCTAATCGCTTAGAAAAGAAGAAAATGCTGAGCACACACAAGGATAAAAAGAAATATATATACAATGATACAAAGTCTAGGAAAAAGTCTCAAGTCAACGGAACTAAAATGAAGTGAACTGTGCTCAATTGAACTGAAAGGAATATAAGGCGTTGAAAGAACAGTGAGAGATAGATACATTGTAAAAAAATAGAAAGATCTCTCCGACCATTTGGAAAAAATAACAATGTGCGATAGATAAAACATACATCTGTCGTAGAGTTAGGTCATCTTCTTCTTCTCCTAACCAAAAGAAGTGTTTCTTTCATCTCGGTGAGCAAAGACGGAAACTGTTGCACTATATGAGATCTCTCTCTCTTTCATATCTACTTCTAGACTCTGTGTGTATTATTTTTTATATATAGATCATACAAGCACATAATATCGTTATGTTATCGACTCTATTGACTCTTTGAAAAAAAAGCAAGTTCAGTTCTCTTTCTGTAAAAGAGATCTTTGTTCTTTACAGTAGCAATATCACTATTTCAGAACAGACAAGAAAATAATATATCGCTTTCTATACCTCCTAAAGTCTCTCTTCCCCTTCTAGTAACAAAATGTTTGTAGTAATAAATGAGGCAACTCAAACCCAAACATTTGATTTCTTTTTTTTGTGTAGCATTAAGTTAGCTCAGTAGATCGAGAAATTGCTTTTTTCACGTCATGATGCCAGCAGTAGAAATAAAAACTCTTGAAACAATAAACATTTTAGACGCACAAAATGTCAAAGTGAGTTTGAGTTGCTACTCAATTACAACATTACAAAAAAGGCTAAAAAATCATTTAATTCAATTAGCGAATTTGTAATGGAATACATTATTGCATGTGAGAGAAAAAATAGGTTAGAAATATAGCTATAATTTATTGAATTATAAAGGTGTAAATGTAATTAGTTTAAGTATACAATGTGCAATATATATATTTTTGCGTGTGTGTATTTTTTTCGGACAGGAGCAACAACTCTTAATTTTCTTTTCTATGTAATATTTAATCGCGACCTAATAATATAGAAGTATTAATTTAATAGCTACTTTACTCTAGTAAAAAAACCATTAGCACACACACCAAGTTGCCAATTATACGGAAATTTTCACCAGCAGGCAACAAGAATACATTGTATATAACATTCATATAGCACCCTATTCTTTTCGTTCTAACTAATATTCAATCAATCATCGTGTGATAAATGTGAGCTGTAGTTTGTGACATTTTTACGCTTCACCTAACAATTACCAACAACCACCATGAAATGATACGCGACTCTTTTTCCAACAACTGAACTGACTTGACTGACTTGAGAGACTACATCATATATATAAAGTGAGTGACTACGTCAGTGCCAACAACCTACATTGAAGATATTCTTATAATATTTTGTCGTCCTTGCTTTTGTCATGTAGTAGATACACATTTTGTCATTATATGTCGTCTACATACATATATATCCTCAAATTAATTGTTTGAGAAGGAGTAGTGTGTAGAACTTGTTTTTCATTTGTCAATGCATGTTGCCCTATATGATATTCTTCTTCGGAACTACAAAAGTTCACACACAACTTTTTCTATTATTATATCAAACTATATATTATATCAAACTATAGATTTTTCCATGTATGTAGAGCAAAGAAATTTTCAAATGTCAACTTTCTCTGACTTTTTTAGGAAGAAAAGTTGCATAATTTAAATATAAATTGTTAATGGAGGAAGTCATTTCATTAGACGAGTACAAATTGCTAGCTTGAGTTAAGTAAAAATACTTTTTTTTATAGAAGAGCTCTCCACATACGACTTGTCAACTCACCATCATCATCCACTTGACTAACTATATGTACACACAGAGAGTGATAAAATAAAGGAACATGACGACATTCAGGAAATAATAAAAGGGAAACTGACTGATTGTCAACTGAACCGATCATCATCATCATGCAAGAATTGTTTGCACGTCAAAGCTCTATATATACTGGAGAAGGAATATTGTACACATTCTAACATTATTACAAAAACTAAACTATAGAGTTTTACTATAATGTACTGTCACTATAGTATATTGCTCCTTTAGTCGTTATTAGAAAGCTCTTCTTCGTTATATTTATTTCTACCTCATGTAATAACATCAATAGGTAATAGTAGAATAGTCAATATATTTTAACGTACCAGTAGGTATGGAGTCATAGCCAAGTGAGTTTCCATAAGCAGTTCTTCCTTCACTATTCTCATTGTCATATCCATTGATATTACTATTGCTTCCACTAACTGTACCACCAGAAAGACCATTAAGTTTGTTGTTAGTACTTCCTCCAATACTACTACCAATGCTTCCACTATTTCCACTACTGACAATGAAGTTTTCAGTTTCATTGAACTGGAGAATGTAGTGATAACCCATGGAAATAAAGTCTCCAGGTTGACCACATCCTCGAGCTTGTTGAGTAAATGGAAAATGTCCAAAAATTGGGTGTTCAACTCCTACACGAAATGCTGCATCATTTATTGTACTTCGAGATGTAAATGAGCCAACAGGTAAACTTCGACCACAGGCTTGTGTCTGAAATTATTAGGGCATTCAAAAATTATTGTCATAATGGAATATCATTATTACTAAACTGATGATTATTAATTCGACTTACATCCCAAGTTGGAGGAACGACAATAGTCACTCGGTGAAAATAAACTCGTCCATCTGTTGCTCTTCTCAAGTATTCTGAAGCGGAAGTAAAGATTCCCTGTAAAAATAAAATGGAGCATATTGATTAGTATATTTATGAAATGAGGCATTTTTTCATGCTCAGCTCATTAGTCTCACTCTAAATAATTTTGCTTAAATGCCAAAAGCCAAGTGCAAATCAAATGAGATGAAGCAAAGCAAGCAAATGTTGATATTACTGTTTATTTCTCACAGAGATATTTTGCATTTACTCTACTGGGAGGTATACTCATAGAGATAAATAAATACAATATAGCACAGATATAGAAGAAGATGTGTTTGTAAACGCACAACATGTATTCACATTTGCATCAATATATTTCCCTTCTGACAGGACTCACACGTCAAAATATGAAATTATGCATGAGTTCTTGTTGTTACAATCAAATATTCTGAACAACGGTAGAGTACACATCTCTGCCTACAGAGATAAGCAGAGAGTATATTCAAATTCTCTCAAACAAACATTTCAATCTCTCATGAGGACTCAAAATATTTGTTTGAAATGAACTGAACCGTACTCAACTTTAGTGAATTGAACTGACGGGATGAACCGTAAGCCTTTTTGTATATATACTTTGTGCAAACTTGACGTTAATTCAGAAGCAACTTTATTATTATTCCAGAAGCTCTATTGAAGAGAGAGAGAGAGAGAAAGAAGAAGTGTTGAATGTAAATATAGTACAATATCTCATATTATTCAAATAAGAAAAAAGTCCTATACTGCTAATATTCTGTTAACATAAATAAAATAACAAACATATGCATGCATGTAGTGCACAATTGCTTCATTGTGTTCACAAGTTACAATTATTAACGACATTATAATAAACTACTAGTTGAGTAGTAAAGAAGTAGCAGGGCAAGATCGTAATAATAATGAGAATCAGAAGAAGTCATAATAGTTATATGATTTCAATGAGATTTTTATTGGTGGCTTCATCAATCAAACATCCGTGTGTAAACTTTTTTTATGCATTCATTATTATTATTACAATTGCCTTTTTCCTATTCAACTTCTTCATGGGTTAGCTGTATAGCTTATATAGTAGATATAAAATAATTTTTTTTTGCATCATGCCCATAAAACTTTTTCAATACACTATAAAATGGAAGTAGAATTGCACGACTAAAAAACATCTCTTGCTGTGAACTTGCATTTACACAACATCAATATATAAAACTCTAACCTTTAACTTAGACTTTAGCAAGCTGTCAAAGTTTAAAGGCTCGGATTGAGTAATAAACAAATCATAGAGCCGTTAAATGCTACCTAAATTAATGATTGTCAAAATTTCCCTATACTTTTCATATGATATCATGAGAGAAAAGATGAAGCTATATGAAGTATATAAAAAAAAAGTTGAGTACACACGAAACGTATACGATGTTCATTGCGTACAAATTAGGCTTGGCTAGAAAAACTGACAGACGAAAGAATATTCTCTGGCTCTGACTCTCATCGTCATTATTTTCTTTCTCTACTTAGTGAATTGTATTTGCCCAAGAGATTTTCAAATTACATGCAGAATTCATACATAAAAGGCTAAAGGAGTCATGTATGTAATACAATTACAATCACTAAATTGCATGGAGAGTTGAACTTTTTTAACACTAGTACATATTTGGTATCTTATCTTATATCCTCATATGCGGAAGTTATAAGTTAAGAGTTAGCCAATGTTCAATAACTTGTAGATTGTTTGCAAAGGTGAAGGTCTTATTGTAAGCAATACACGCATCATAGTTCAAAAAAAATATATAAAAATGACTTGGAAAAATCAAAAAAAATCTTGCTAATAAACAAACGGTTAAAAAACTGTAAAGAGAAAAATCACACGAATACTAATAATCCATAGAAATGCAATTTCTGTCCGCCTTTCCTTTTCCAACCCTTCAAGCACAGCTATAAGATTTTTTTTCTTCTGAGAGACTCTGAGTATATGATGGAAAAAAGTCAAAATCCTGACTGGATTCGTTGTGCACAAAACTGGCTTTTCTTGCATGCAAAATATTGAAGAGAGGACCAACAACATAAGAAACTAAAAAGTCATAGGCTGTCAGTCACTCAAAAGTCATCAAGTCAAAAAGTCAAGACAGCTCTTCACATCTCTTCAAGAAGAATCTCATCTTCACCAAAACATATTTTTTTAATAGTGAGTTGAGAAGAAGTATAGTACAAGGAAAATTGAGAATGTAGGAAGGTTATGTAGAGAAAGAGCATATCTCACACAAATTATATTTTTTTTCCTACGTAGCAGCACGTTCACTACTCATATCACACTTTTGCATAATTTAGTATAGAAGAAAATTTTGCAAGGAAAACTCTTCTCTTATGTATATGATGAACTCTAAGCTAAAAAGTTGGACGAGAAAATGTCTTTCTAATGCAATTTAATTATTTAGCCTCTTTTCGTGTCGTTCTCTAACTGTATGCCTAAGTTATGATTTTATAATTTGAATTTAGGTCACTAGCTTAGCTCACATTTTCTATATATGTATATCAAGCTAATTTTATAACTGATAGAGATGCAAATAATAGAATAATGTGCAATAAGAGATGATCAAGATTAAAGATTCACGAAATCAAGCAAAAGATCTTTATCTTTTATATTATTCTTGACTTGACTCATTCAGATAGAACATCTTCATCTAAAAGTATACCTATACAAGAATACTAATTATATCTTCATGACTTTAAGTGTATTAGACGTTCCATTATATTACAAAATATGTGACATGTTGTGTCTCAATTGTTAGACTTTCACAACAAAATTTTCTTGGCAGATTCAAAGATTTTGTATCAGTCTAATTTAACGTTATCTTTTATATATATAAGTATATACGTCGTATTTGCTGAAGACCACGACACAGAAAAGTGTTCATTACGCAGTCAATCAACCTAAAGACCTCCTAACATAGCTAATTCAACTCTCAGTCACAATTCTAATCAGTTCTGAGTGACTTTACAAGAGAAAATCCTAAAATTCACGGAGAATTCTCATCTCCTTCAAACCACAGAGAATGCTAATAATCTAGTACTATATAGAAGATGTGATTGATGGGACACCCTAGCTCGGCTTTTAGTGCGGTATAATTACTGTGAGAAAGTTGAGTTTCATGTGGCAAGTGGTTTCTGCCACTATTTGACACTCTTACAGGTCTAACATCATATGTCAGTTTCTTCTTTAGATATACCTTTTTCCTTCATCCGAAACGATCCGATATTCTCTCTCTCTCTTTTGCCTATTCATCTTGCTAAGGTCAACTAAATATCATATTACTGATTGAAAAGACGAAATGAGAGCAACATGTTATTTTCTCAAGAAGAAAAAAATAACATCTGTCCGAATCTGAGCACAAAAGTAAGACCAAAAACAGAGACAAACAATAACCCACAATTTACTTGGATGTTTTTCTTCTTAACATAACACCAACTCCTCATTTCCAGTTTCTAGTTACAAACTTTTAGTCATCACTATAAGAAAAAGTCATGACTAAATTTCAATCTGAGCTTGCTAGTTTTTTTTTCTTATACTTAGTTCTCAATACTTAAATGCAAAACACATTCGTACACAGATTGTAACTGTACAAATGATTGAAGTATTGTAATAATATTTTTTCCGTGAGTAATTTCAGCTTTTTTCTTATAACCGGCTATGAGAGAGACAACATGAAAATGATGTGTGCATGTAGAATTAATTTAGAAAAACAAACTGTTACATCCTACAATCCTACTATTTCTAGTATACTTGACTCTTGTTGTCAGTGTACTTTATCTTATAGCATTATGGTCTAAGTGTACATCACATATTACATCAAAATTCAAAAAGATTTTATATTCAACCACTTCTTGAGAGAGTAGCAATAAGTAAGTAGTAAAGACACTTGGACACTGAAATTTATTAACCATCACCAGCACCTGTGATATATACTCTTATAAACATCAAATATGTTGCCAGCTTCTTCATCTCTTTTTCATATCCCGTCCTTTTACTCTTATACTATTCTTATGTCCCCAAAGCTCACGCTGAACATCTCTCCTCGACTACAAATGGTCAAATTATTAAAATCTTGAATCAAGTACAATTGAAAAGCACTCATCATCTCTTCTCTCTTTCTCTCTCTACTCTAACCAAAAAGTTTTTTCGAAGATGTTCTGTTGTTATGTGTAGGTAGTATGTCACCCTTCTTTGGCAAGAAATTACTACAAAGTGAGAGAGAGATGATGATGAGAAGAATAAGCCACCTCGGCGTAAAAATCCTGTTCACTAAAAGGTTACATTATTGTCACTCTTTGATAAAAAGAAGAAAAATTCACCTTTCGTCACAAATTAATGGGAGATGAAATATACAACAAAAAGATGATGATGAAGAAGAAGAGAGTTGACATAATGAAGAAGA
>VCNE01001503.1:0-11917 GCA_009869805.1 Oncopodura yosiiana
GAATTCAAGAGTTTATGAGTGTTGCTTTTTTGCTGATTGTGCAAGTGTGTGACTGTACAATGGAAAAGTAAGTTGATAATAAGGATGGAGACGAGACATATGAGATGGAGAAAATATTGTTCAAAGTTGTTAATAATGGTGCCATATGTGTTAAAATGATTTGATGAGTAATAAATAAAGGAGCAAAATGAGTTTTGATGTTGGTTGCAGTTTTGTCTCATAAATAAAAATATTGCAAGTATTTTTGCACACAGATGCTTATCTTTTGAAGAGAAACTGGAAACAAGTAAAGCAAGCTATTTTTAGCAATGATACGAATAATTTGTAGAAATTCGATATTAAAATCCAGTTTTTGCCAACTATTTTTTATTTCTATGTATTTTGATAGAAGAAAACAGAAATGTAGTTTTATAGCATGCTTTAAGTTGTTAAACGTATTTATTTGTAGGGCTATAGCATAATTTTCCTTGTCACCAGATTGATCCATAACATATGATATTAGCTTCTGAGTCAGTAATAGATTCATGACGAAATTAAAAGTCACCAATTATCATGAACCTATGATAAGCCATTTAATGATTAAATGACCTTGATTTAATTTTGAGTACTTTGTTGATTAACTGTTATGCAATTCATTAGCCATTTGACACAAAACATATGGCTTGTTGTCTATCGTCTCTTGTCTAATTTAGTTCATATTATTTCCCTAACTTTATAAAAAAATGCTATCACTAGCAATTGAGTGTGGTGCTACAAAAACAATAGCATTATTATTGAAAGACGACAATAATAATGATACAAAAAAGTTTTACTTTGGACCAGCTAATTTTTGTTTATTATCATCAAAAGAATTGTACAATTTTTTTCAACATGTAAAACAAACAGTAGATCCAAATAATGAAGTTGAAAAAATTGGAATTGGAATGCCTGGAATATTGGATCAATCAGATAAAAATGTAAGAGAATCTAAAGAAAAAATTTTATAATTTTTCTAAAAAAATGGTTTAATCAATAGTCTGTAGAAGCTGTCATACGTCAACTATGGACAAATATTCCCAATAGTACTAACAATTTATGGATTGGAAGTGATTTGGAAACAGCATTAGCTTGTATTAACAATGAATATTCATTAAAAGCAGTAATTATTTCTGGAACTGGCTCATGCTGCTTTGGTAGTACGAACTCTAACAATATGTCAATTAAAATTGGAGGATTTGGTCATATTTTAGGGGATAGAGGATCATCTTATGCAATAGCACATTCATGTTTACGTATGGCACTTAAAGAGTATGAATATAATAATTGCAATTCATTAGAAGATGATGTACAACAATCAAATTCAAAAGTTTTATACATCATAATGAATCACTTGGGTTTCAAGAAAATATCACATTTAGTAAAATGGAGCGTATCTGCATCAAAATCTGAAATTGCAGAGTTGACTCAAGTTTTACTACTACAGCAAAAAGATAGTAAAATTGTTTCAGAAATTATTGAAAATGCTTCAAATGAATTGGCACAAGATTGTATCTGTCTCATTCAAAAATTAATGAAGAGTAGCAACAAAAAGGATGAGCATTGTCATTTGTCAAAAATAGGAATTGGTTTCACAGGGAGTTTACTTGTCAAATCTAATCATTTTGCAAAACTTGTAGAAAATAAAATCAGACTTGGATTATTACCACAAAATATTGATATAATGATTCTTGAAGAAACGGCTCTTGGTGCAATACAACAACAACAAGAAACTAAAAAAGTATCTGCTGCTGAACCTAACAATGAGAAAAATGAGACAACATTAGCACAAAAAATTTTACCAATTGCTACAAAATTATCTATTACAGAGCAAAGAAATGCCAAATCAATGAATTTAGATTCAATGTCAATTGAGGAAAGCATAGATCTTTTCATTGATGAAGAATCTAGTATTTATTCAGAAATACGGAAACAAAAATCAGAAATTGCTAAAACTAATTACAATTATTTGTAATGCCTTCAATTCTGGTGGGCGACTCTTTTATGTTGGAGCTGGAACAAGTGGAAGATTAGGAATTTTAGATGCATCAGAATGTCCACCAACGTTTCGTTCTCCATCAGATTGGGTACAGGGAATAATTGCTGGTGGTTTTTCATCAGTTAGTAAAGCCAAAGAAGGAGCAGAGGATTCAATAATAGATGGAATGAATGCAATAATTGAGAAAAATGTTAATAGTAAAGATGTAGTGATTGGCATTGCTTCAAGTGGAAGAACACCATTTGTCTGGGGCTCAATTTATCAATCTAAATTACTTGGTGCATTTACAGCATTTTTAACATTTAATCCAAATTTAACATTACAACTTACTCCTGACTCATTTCTTTGCCTAAATATTGGCCCAGAAATTTTAACTGGAAGTACAAGACTTAAATGTGGAAGTGCAACAAAATGTATTTTAAATATATTGTCAACTTTAGCTATGGTTAAATATGGGAAATGTTTTGAAAATCTTATGATTGATTTGAATCCAGCTAATCAGAAATTAAAGCAAAGAGCTTTTCGTATTGTTTTACTATTAACAAAAGAGCAAAGTGATATTACTGATGATGCTAAATTACAAATCCTTATGAAAAATAAACATGATATAAGACAAACTGTATTAGAAATAAGAAGGTAAAGAATTATAAGTAAGATTGTAAATAAACAATAATGTAAGTAAAATGACTCATTCTTTTTTATTCATGTGTACAACAAAAAATTCATATAATGCATAATTGGTGGTAAATAAATGAAATGTAGAAGAAAGGAATTGTTTGTAAAAGGTCATTGACCTCATTGACCTCAAATAAAGAGATGTTTACATTTTGCATGGACAAAGACGAAAAACATGTTGACATACTTTTTCATAGCGTCTCTTGATCTTTTTTGGCGCGAAGGCTATCAGGAGAAAAAGAAGTCCACCACAACATTTTTTGCCGAAAAGTTTTTTGGAGTGAATTTTGTCATTTTTAATAATTTTGAAGTATTACTAATCATAAAAACGTGAAAAACTACATCTTAGCATAATTACAAGGTAATAATACTAACAATTTATTGATTTGCTAGATTATTTTGACTTATTTTATCATCTTATGTCATAATGTTCATTCTATTTTTTGATAGAGATAATGGCTGAAGGAAGTACAACTTGTCCAACAGCAATGGATTCATTACAAGCATTTGATACTGGTGGACTAGAACCACATTCTAATGTTGACAATGAAACTCAATCTCAAGAAGAAACTATTTCTCAATCATCAGAAAGTGTTGAAGAGAAAACTGAATCTAATGAAATTGATGAAAATGTCAGTGAATTGGCAAAGGCTGACACAACAACTGAAAACTTGAAAACACAAGAAGAAGNTCTAATGTTGACAATGAAACTCAATCTCAAGAAGAAACTATTTCTCAATCATCAGAAAGTGTTGAAGAGAAAACTGAATCTAATGAAATTGATGAAAATGTCAGTGGATTGGCAAAGGCTGACACAACAACTGAAAACTTGAAAACACAAGAAGAAGAGGAACTTGTAAAAAGTCCTGATAAAAGCATTGAAAATAATGAGGCCGAAGTATCAAAAGAAGAAGAAGAATTATTAGATTTGGAAGAAGATGCACCAAAAACAAATGAAGAAACTATTGCAGAATCTCAAATGCTTGATAATATTGATATTGATGATGATGGAAGTCCAAATCAACAAGCTGAAAATGAAAGCAGCACTAAAGATAATGAAGCAGAAAAATTAAATTTACAAGCTGATAGTGAAATGAATGTAGACAACACTGCTGATGATACTGAGACAGAAGAAAATGTTGATATTGAAGATTCAGGAAGTAATTCAAATCCAACTGCTCAGAATAATGATGATGATGATGACATTATGATATTAAGTGATGAAGAAAAACCAGAAGCTGAAATAGTTGATCTCTCATCAGATAGTGAACCAGAAGAAAATGGTCAAATGAATAGAACAGCAGAATTGTCATCAAGTGATGAGGATGACGATGTTGAAAGTGAGCATGTTGATGGAAGAAGATCAGTTGACTCAAATGGTGGTGGAGATTTAACTGAAGAAGGATCTCGAAAAAGAAAAAGTGTTTTAGAGCCACGTACTGAACTACCTGATCCACCACCAACCAAAAGAATGAAATCTGCTGCTCTTGAAGAGACTTTGGAAACTTTTCAACTCAAATTTTCGGGTAATACATGTAGAGTATGCTGGAAGTATGCACCTTACTATGACTTGATCAGATTTAAAGAATTTCCTGAAAAGACTACTGCAAATCTAACAGGATTTTTAAAAAATCTATCTGTGTTGTTAAATGATCCGGTAATTTTTTTGTTAATTAATGGTCAACCAATAAAAAGTAATGTTCAACTATAATAATATTTTTATTGTTACAGATTGAGTCAACATCAAAATTACCTCAGCAAGTTTGTCGATCGTGTTTCACTTCAGTAATGAAATATAATGAAATTAGAGAAAAGCATGAAGCTGGGAAGAGCGTCATTGTCAAATATATTGAAAGTGTAAGTAAATAAAAATTAGTGATGTTTTTGAGGTAACAGTTTTCTAATGATTCACATTTTCATGTAATTCTTACAGGCACAAGAACAAGGAAAAGACTCATTTGTTCTAACTCGTTCACCTGGTTCTAATACATCATGTAGCCGACCTTTCAAAAATCCTTACTTGTTAAAAGAGTTAAAGACAATTCTAGATGATTCTAGCTATAGTCATATGTGTCGTAGACAAATGACAGATTTTGTAAGTTTTTTTATTATTTTGTTTACAACTTCGTCTTACTAATTTATAATTTATTAGGATTGGGATTTTATTGCTGAAGTGGTACAGCAGCAATTACCTCGTGATCTCATAGGAAAATATGCTATGGATGGTGTGCTTGCGTGGTATTGTACAAAGTGCTCAAAAACTATCCCAGGTACAATACGATGAATCAATTTTAAAATCGTTTTTTAATTCTAATGACTTTTTCTTATAGGGCGTCAAGAAGGTTTTACTAAACATTATCTCGAAGCTCATAGAAAGCCAAGTACTCGAGTCAAATATCCATGTGATGTATGTGGAAATGAATTTTTTGCAACAAGTAAGTTTTCATAATATGTACTTGATAGTTATGGAAGACAGTTTATTAATTGAATTTGTTCATTCTTTTTTTGCAGGCTGCACTCATCATATTGGCTACATAGAACATTGGCAGAAACATTTTTTAAGAAACATTTCTCAACAGGCCATTTAGCTTAATTTCTGTCTACTACTTTACTTACACACTCAATTGTCTAGATATTAAGAATTATATATGTATCAAGAATCAAGATAATTTAATGTAATAAAAATCTTTAGAATTTTTTTTGTCAATTCTGATTTATGAATGTAGTCTAGATACTATAAATGTATAGCACGTGTGTAATGCAATTATTTTTAGGTCATGTACTCTTTCAGTCTCACTGTATGATATAAGATTGGAGAACTATTGTAAACATATTTATATAGTGAACAAGAGTCATTTTTAATCCGATGGTATTAGAAAGAAGTAGATCATGACAAAAGCCATATGCGAATTATTAACTGTAATGTCGTCACAAAACTTTGATGAAAAGCAAAATATAATTTAGAAGAGCAGCAATTAAAGGCTAATTTAGATCACTTAAAATTCTCTTCCAAGGACTACTATAATGTTTTTCTTTAAAATATAAGATTAAGACGTGTCTCATAAAGCTACTGCTAGTTGAAGAAGAAGCATTGCCATTTTTATTTGTTGTGCTAAAAGACTTTTAGTAAAAGTAGACAAGAATATTTTTTGTAATGAATCTGAGTAACCCAAAGAAAGATATCAAGACGCAGCAATGGAGGTATGCGTTAAAAATAATATATTTTACCTTTTTAAAACCAATTGTATAAATTGATATTTAAATTATTATATAGTACAAGAAATCGTACATTGACCAAGGATGGAAGATGCAATTTTCAGACTATCAATGTTGAGAGGCGTACTATGAAATATGCAACTGATTTATTTACAACATTAGTTGAAGCATCTTGGTGTACTATACTTTTGATTTTATGTGGGCTCTATTTTGGTTCATGGTTATGTAAGTATATGACATTCAATAAATTAAATTGATAATTAATTTATATTGTATTTTTAGTATTTGCTGTTGCATGGTGGGTCATTTTGTATGTCCATGATGACTTGGATAATGCCTTCAATACAGAAAGAGTTCCTTGCATAACTGAAATTCCTGATTTTGTCACCGCATTTTTATTTAGTGTTGAAACACAGTAAATTGATATAATATATAATGTTTAAGCATTTTAAACACCCTCTAATGTTCTAAAACCAATTTTTTTCAGACATACTACAGGATACGGCTTTTATAGACTCACTGAAGAATGTCCAAGTGCAATTATAGTTTTTTGTCTACAATCAATATTTGGTGTAATCCTTGAAGGACTTATGGTCGGTTTAGGTTGGTTCACGTGGACTCAATGTTTAAGAAACTCCATAACAAGTTCTAACATAGGAGCTTATGGAGTTTCTTAAACATATTGGGTCCACGTGAACCAACACTATCTCGGTTTTTTAGTTTTTATTAAAATCTCTGGAGCAAAGAAAAGAAGAGAGACATTACTATTTAGCCGAAATGCTGTTATCACATTAAGGAATGGTGAGCTATGTCTAATGTTTAGAGTTGGAGATATGAGAACTTCACATTTGATCGAAGCTCATGTTCGAGCACAATTAATTAGAAAAAGAGTTACAAATGAAGGTGAAACAGTTGCAATGAAACAAGAAGAACTTGAAGTGAATGGTGATGGAGAAAAAGATGATAGTCGTATCTTATTATTTTGGCCAACAACAATTGTACACAAGATAGATTCAAAAAGTCCTTTACGAGATATAGTTGTTGGAATGACTCAACAACAATTAGATAGAGACACATCTTTTGAAATTATTGTCATATTGGAAGGAATTGTTGAAAATATTGGTCTTACAACTCAAGCACGTTCGTCATATTTACCATCTGAAATACTTTTAAATCATCGTTTTAAAGATGTCTCATCTACTAAATCTTCAACTGGTTCAATTATAGTTGACTACTCATTATTTCATGAAACAATGCCAGTCTCAGCTAAACAAATTAATGGAAGTAATTATACATGCATTACTGTAGCTTAATTAAAAATTATTTATTACAAATTGTAATTAAAATCAAAGTTTTTTGTTGGAGGAGTTGAGCAGTTTGTAATTCCAGGACATGAGCAATAACAAGTGTCATTTTCTAATTTATAACCAACATCAACAATAATTTGCAGTGGGTACAATTTGCAATACACCTTATTTACTGTTGCATTACAATAGCATTCTTCAGCATCAAATGGTAACCCAAATGGAACAATCATATCCAAAACTTCAATAAATACTTGGTAAATTTTATAGGCTCCTGCTAAGGTTGTTAGGAAATAATTTTTCTTGCCATTGCAACAAACTACGGCTTTTGGTTGAGTATCGGACTCTGGCAGAGGACACCAAGCTAAAAATATAATGTATAAGGTTTAGAATTAAATAAGCAATATAAAATTATAATAGTACTTTTTCCTACTTGAATTTTGATTTTCAGCCTGACTGAAAACTATAAGAAGAGCAGCAATAAGAGTAACTGCAAACAAGTTTTTCTGAAAAGAGATAAAAAGGAATGATAAACAAACTTGAAAAAATATATTAGAAAAAATTACCATTTTAGAATAGTTTAGTAGTGTAAATATTTCTCGGATAAATTCAGCAGTAATATGATGATGAGCTACAAAACGATTCTTTCCTTTTATATGAATTCTCATTACAATTACAAATCATAATATTTTTATAATACTACAGTTCATGAGCCTTCGCACAAAATTTTATGATGTGCCAATTTATATTTAATCTCCAGTATATTTATTTAAGAATTATCTAAAATCATTTCCACTGCGTTGTAACATGAATTAAACAATGTTTACCAGTATACATACTTAATACGGGCAATTAGTAAAAGGCAACACACTTTGCCCATTGTACTTTACTTATTGCGGCGTTCATTTTTATTATGCTTTAGGTCACATAAGAACAAGTCATTGTATCGTATGATAGCTAGGTTGACAATTTCTTGACGTCAAAGAATAATAGATCTTTATGAGACAAGACAATGTAGTCAACAAGAAAAAAATCTTAAATATTTATTAAATTGGTAGGCAAAAACATATTTACAATCTTGAACTTTCAGTTTAGATTTATGATCAACTTCTTAAATTCAGAATAATAGAAATGTGGATGAGTCAAGTGAACAAAACTCACAAGTGGTTCAGTTGTTGGAATTGGTTCAGAAGGATTAAAACTTGTTGAAAACCTTTGATAGATTGATGTTAGAAATAGAAAAACTTGATTTCTTGCTAGCTTCTCTCCAATACATATTCTCTTACCTAAAAAGTATGAAAAATGTACAATTTCAAATATTTTAAATAGCTATAGCCTATAGCTTACCAGCACCAAATGGAAAAAATGCTTCATGTTTCAAAATTGATTTCCCATCAGCACTAATAAATCTATCTGGTCTAAACTCTTGAGGTTGATTCCAATAATCTTCATCATGATGAGCATCATAAAAGTTTGTTATGAGCATTGTATTTTTTGGAATATTGTAGCCTTGAAATTCGGAATCCCTTGTGATATTACGAAACATTCCTAATGGAACTATAGTAGCACATCTCAACACTTCTAAGATGACAGCTTGAGTATAAATCATATTTATCTCATCATTTAAACAAGGAAGCCTAGATGAACCAATCACTCTGTCAATTTCTTCATGTATTTTGTTTTGAACATTTGGGTAGCTTGTAATGTATAAGAGTAGCCAACATAAAGTTGTATTGCTTGTCTCACTTCCAGCAAGAAAGAGATCCAACAAGACTGTTAACATGTTGATTTCTGTTATATAATATAAAAAAATAAGAACATTGTTACAATACATAATTTAGCATTAAACTGTATATATTCACTACCTCCAATTTCTTTGTAGAAACTGCTATTTGGATCCGTTGTTTTAATCATTTGGTCTAAATATCTATCCATGAAATTCCTCGGTTGTCCTTCAACAAACGTTTTTTTATTCTCTTCAATTTGCTCTCTTAGAAATTCCAACAATGGAGCCAAATCCTTCATCATTAAATCATATCCTGATAATTTTGGGAAATTAGCAAACCAAGGCATAAACATTGCCAATGCTGCGAGTCCATTATGTTCTGAAATGTTACTATAATTAAAAAGAAAGAAAGAATTTTGTCAATTTCTATGAAGTTATTTTATATGTAGTTTCAGTTTATAATAGCTTACGCTGTTATAGCTTTGAAAATATGAATCAACTTTGTATCATTCTGTTCAAAACGTTTTCCTAAAAATGAACAATATGAAAGTTGAACTCCTTTAACTTTAATATGAGAAACAAAATCAAATATCATACCAGTAACAAATGTCCAAAGAATGTTAAGAATAGGAGCATTGAAAGCATTCCTAGTTGACAGTGGTTGTCCAGTAGTTTTCTTAAAACTCTCAATTAGTTCCAAAGCTTCACCCATAATAAGAGACTCTGAAGACTTGTTACTAAATCCCAAATCTTTGAGATGTTTGAATGTAAATTTACGTTGCTCAATCCAATGTTCTCCATCACCAAATAAAACACCTCGTCGAGTTCCACCACTACGATCTTTAAATGGTGGTAAGTCAGGACGACCATTAAATTCCATGATGTGTAGACATTCTTTTACTAATTTGTAGTCACTTATTGCAACAGCTCTGGAAAAGAGAAAGAATTATTATTTTTGAATATACTATTGGACACATACTATTGAAAAATAACTTACGGAAAACTGGCAAAATCAACTGCAACAATTGGTCCATATTTCCTTTTGAATTCTTTGTGCAAAGTGTAATGAGGCGCTTGTCCTAACAATGGTAGGTGTCCAATTAGAGGAAGACCCCATGGTCCTTAGATTATTAAAAAAATTAACCATTTTAATGATAATTGCCGACAAAATTCACTACAAAATTTAAACATACCTGGTGGATAATTTTTTGGACGCTTTTGTGACAACAAGTACAATAATCCAATCACAGCAACAATAATTACCAGAGTTTCAATCATGTTGTGAACTGTTCAATGTCAAGAATGATACTGTATACAATCTCTCTAAGACTATATCACCATCAAGTTATCAAGTTGATATATATTATACAGTCAAATATAAACGTAGAGAAGAAAAGTAGTTGGCTGCTGTATATAAATTGTCCAGTATAAATTGCATTTATAATACTTTATAATATGGCCTTGAGCAAGTTTAAAAAAAGGTCTTCATCCTCTTGGGCAATAAAATGTTTTACATATATACATGTAAAACTTACAATTTTGGATAAGTCCAAGTTTTAGGTTGATAAACAGAAACTTTAGTACTACTTGCATCTTCAATTGTAAAATTCTCCCAAGGATTAATAACAAGCCAACCTTCTGGATAAATATAATTAGTAAATAAATTCAATTTATGTCGTCGCTGACTATCAGAGTCATATTTTAAGTTATAGTTCTTAAGTAGCTGTCCTGGATAAGCAGCAATTACAATTTTATTTGAATTTGAGTTACTTAACCAAGCAGCCCAAAAACTAAAAGTACTCCAAGGAATTATAAAATGTTGACACAGAGTCATTAAATAAAATTCTTGAATACTTGTTGTATTCACACTAGAGACGAAATGTAAATTGCTATAATTTTTCAAGTTTTCTTTAGCATATTGAATGTCATCTGAAAATATGAAGAAGCTAAGATTCTTAGTAGTTAAATTAGACTGGAGCCAATTCATTGCTCTTCTTTGATAAGAAATAGGAAGGTCTCGTTTATCTTTTTTTGCATTTGCTAAGTCACCACGACGTATATGAACTGCAACACTAACTATTGAAAAGTCATCTTAGCCCAATGGAAGACATGAGTTGAATTTAATTTGTGAATTTTCATTCTAAATATTTTCTTAATTTCAGATTTGTAAGGAGAAAAGAATATTTCTGATGCACAGTAATCATCAAGTTCTAATGACGTATTTTTTCCTATCTTATTTTCCATAATGTCCTCTTCTCTAAAATAATTAATTCCCAACAGTTGATACAAATGATATTGTACATGAGATATTTCTTTCAAGTTTGGAATAAGAAAATAGTCTAATGCAAATTCTCGTTGATCTGAGTGAAATGTTCTTTTCTTGTTGACAATATCTTTTGCATATAAATCATAGCCCATTGATTTAGCCACTGTCGAAGCACAAGCATATTGAAATAATTGATTTCCGATCCCATTATGAGGAGTAAATATCACACAAGGCTTTTGGTTCTTGTAATTTTCTATGAATAATGGAAAGTAATTTCTTGGTATCAGATTAAAAATCAGAATTGTAAATATCACAAAGCTAAACAACACACAAGTATAATTCTTGAATGTTTGAATTGTAGTTTTCGTCATAATTTAATCAATAACACTTGTATCGAAAATATGATAGCAATGCAATGAAGTACTTGAAAAGCTTCTTACAAAATTCTCATAAAACGTTTCACTTTATTTCAATATTTCAACATTTAAAACTAAACTATAGCTACGGGAATTTTTGATTACATTGAATTTGAGCGAGACCTTGATATATATGTATCATAAATATTTTATTGTGTGCGTGTCGTCTCTTTACTTAACTGACGTCGATGAATATATTGTTGAATATTTTATTAAAAAAGCAATAGCTACTACATGGATGATGAATGTTGATAGAAAGTAGTATATTAATTTGCAAGTATGATAGTGAGTTGAACCAGA
>VCNE01001505.1:0-13364 GCA_009869805.1 Oncopodura yosiiana
CGTTTTTCTTTTCTTCAAAACTCATTGCTGACGTTCCAGAGAAATCCAACGTTTGTTTATATATACCTTTATGTGTACTTTTAGATACTTGTTACATCGAGTTTGAATAGAACTTAGGTATTTAGCTTTAGCAGAGCTGCTCAGCTATACGATTACTGCTTCAATTACTCAATTAGGAGATTACACACGTAATTACATTTTTCGTTATTAGAATGCACGTAAATTGAAATCCAGAGTCGTAATTAAATACTAAATGTGGGATTACAATTGTAATTACACTTCAATCAGGCAGAATTTTCAATATAGATTTTTAAATTCATTGTAGTAATTATTAAAGTAAATGTGTGATTATAATTACTAATTACATTTCGACGCTTTATGAATTACACAGAACCAAAATAATTAGTCGTAATTACAGAACTAAATACATGATTACAATTGTAATTACAGGATACGAGGGCTTAATTACTGTAAAGTAATTACATTTTACTCAGTGGAAACCTTCAAGACAGAGTAATAATTACTAAAGTAAATGTATTATTGCAATTACTAATTACATTTGAGTAAATTACTCGCCTAATTACATATTGACACTCCATAAATTACATCAAAACCAAAATAATTAGCCGTAACTACATAACTAAATGCATGATTACAATTGTAATTACACAATATCAGGTGCTAATTACATGTTTAATTACTTTTAATTATCCTTATGCAGCTGCTAATTACAAAAGTAATCGTTAATGACCGATTGTAATCCAATCCTGAATCATTTCCTTATACAGCTCTGTCCTACATTTCTAAAGCCTTATACCTTATTTCCCTTATTGTCACATCATAAGAAATTGTAATCTCTAATTGCAATTACTCTAACTAATGTACAACCCTGATTATAGCTTTATACTAAAGAAGCTTTAGTTTGGCATGAGACATAGAGCAGATTGTCAATAATTTTCAATAGAAAAACGTCATCTCATATCTTCTCCTTTACTATCAAAATCCTAAATAACTACACTTACTTATATATACATTTATACATAAATTGCTTCATGTTTACAAAAAGACCGAGAAAAGTACCTCTCATCTTTTTTTCTTTTACATAGAGCTATATACATATATATATACACTTAATACACATCCATTACAATAGAGCTACAGAGCAATTATCCACATAGTTGAAACTAGTATTCTCTTCATTGTTACTCTCTTCATCATGTTGTTGTATATTTCTCTAGTGTTGTGGGTGTAGTAAAACTCAAAATTGAACAAAAAGGTATACACAATGGAAGAAAAACAAGTAGAAAATATGTAACTATAGAACTATATGGGCAATTTAGTCTAAGAAAATTGGATCGTTTTTGTTGTTCTCTCTCTCATTTCAAAACTTGAGAATTGGACAGAGTCATATATTAATATAAAGGGAAACTTCTTTTAAGGGGACTCTCTCTAAACCTTAAAGGTAGCATCAACGTAAATAGCATACGTCGGCATTTGAGACTAAAGGAAAACTTTAGTGAAGTTTTCTTCGTTGAGTCAAAAGCAAAGCCACACAGGCAGTGGAAAGCTGAAGGGAATGAATGGAATTCCAAGGAGCAAAAAAAACGTCTTTTTCTACCGACGAACTCAACTTCATACCTTTAGATGCCTATCAAGGCTTTCCTTATATATCTTACCTAGTTATCTATAAACTGAGCATTGCACAGCATTATAGAAAAAAAGACCCTTTTGGTTCCTTTTTTGTTTCTTATATATTAAGAGAGCTGTGTACATACATTACATAGTATATATAGAAGAAAACGTTGGGTTTTTCAATCTGAAATTCCATTGAGGGTACGTGTATACTATAGTGTATAATAGAGTAATAGAGACTGAACATGAGAGTAGAGTTTCTACCTTTTTCTCACCTGTAGTATATTGCTACATTAATATGTTGCATATATAGTAATAGTGCATAGATATATAGAGAGCATAGCCATTTTAGTCCAGTAACTAGAAGTTTATAAGAGAAATACCTCAACTCAAGTCTTGTGAAATGCCGAAATGAATAATAGGCAATTTGTATCTAGGAACTATATATTTGGCTAGTGTATCCTTAATGAATTAAGATTTTGGATTAATTACAATTTTAATATAAGCTGGACTAATTAGAATCAATTAGTGAGAGATTATTAGTTCAAACAAAGTTTTAGATCAATGGTAACTCAAATGGTCTAAAGTATTCAAAATTCTGTAGGGAAGATTCTATTAAGTGGAAACTTTCTGGTCTCTATCGATTCTTTATTTCTTAATTAATACTAATGCACTAAGGAATTAATCAGGATTTTTTTATTGGTGCAATTGCAACTACAAAACAGAAAATACAGTGATTAATATATAGGCTAATTATTATCAATTAGTGAGGGATTATTAGTTAAAAGATATTTTAGTTTGTTTCATTCAATTATGAGAAACATTCTAAAGCAGACTAGATGATCAGAATTTTAGATAAATGAAAACTCTCTGGTCTCTATTGATTCTCTACTTCTCAATTAATACTACTGCACTAAGGAATTAATCACGGTTTTTTTATTGGTACAATTGCAACTACAAAACAGACACAGAGCTTAATATATAAGCAGTGCTCAATGTCAAGTTAATATACAGTCTTATGACGTATTAAAAAACTATTATTACATAAGCCAAACTCTATGCAAATTTGCTTATTAGTATGCACAACACCGTTTTATTTTAACTCGCACAGGCCACTAGTAATTTTGTGTGCTGTCATGTCAAATGCTTAGCCCTCAAGGGCTCTTCCTTAAAACTTAAGCTTAGAGTCTATATGAACATATATATATAGTAAAGAGTGGACTACCTGAGAAATGGAATTCGTGAGCTATATTCCTCTTAAGTAAAGAGCCAAGAGCCACCACCAAAGTATATAACCTTTATATCCTGGACAACGTATAAAAGCAACAGTTGCATTCCAATTCCAATTTTTCAACACACACGAAGTTCTCTTCTTTCTCTCATATAACATACCTTTCCTACTGAAACATTGAAACACAAGACTTAACCACTGTTCATGTAACCTTAAATTTTTCTTCTGGGGTCTTCACCAATTTCTTTGCTATATATCCAATACACCAATCTCTTTTACTTTATAACCAATTTTAATATCCCAAGCTTAATGAATAACCCTTTAGGTACAAATGGTTAATACACAACATTGAGTTGATTATATCACACTGTGTATTTGTATATAGACCATAGGAAAAAAGAATGGAATGCAGTGTCTCTTGAGAGTGAAGGCATGTGGTTATATAGAAAAGGTATGAAGCTATTATAGAAAAAAGGCAGGCAGGCAGTGTGGACTGGTTTGCTGCTTTTCGTCTCATCATCTCACCCACTCTAGTTTAGTTTAAGACTTGTCGTACTCCGCTACACATTGGCCACGAACGACTTGCTCTCGACAATCAAACTGAAAAAACTCACTCAAGTTTATATATATATTCATATATCCATATACATATACATACATATTCATAAAGTTAAAGCTTAAATACACAACAAGAAGAAGAACGACACTTTATATTTTTTAACACAACTCTCATTTCTACTATAGTGCAATGTGTATAGTGTATTTAACATATCCGTCCAAATGAATATATTATATATATTATAATGTGTTATAAAGCATTACAGTTCAAAGCTGAAAACAACTTTTAATCTAGTTTAATAAGTTTTTTTTTGTCGCTTATCATATCACGATTTGTGCAAAGCAAACAACATTGAAAATATTGTTGGAAAATATTGATAGCAAAAGCTACATATAATTTTTTGGCTCACAATATCAGCATTTCACATCCGTCTTTATATACGTTATCATGTTGTGACTTTTTTCAAACTAATTGCTAATTATCAGTGTGTTAGCATTAGTGGGCGACACTTTTTTTATACAACAAAATGTTGTCGTCATGTTGCATGTCAGAGCTAAACGCCTCAGTTATAAGAAGGAATTGTTGTCACTGTAGTGAGTTCACTGTTGTTCAAATGCGACCTAAGAAATTGGAGAGGCAAATGATGTCGTCATTGACACTACTATTTATATTTCTACTCATCTCTTTTTCTCAAGCTGTGCCTACAACTCTTACACCAGAAAATTGTGATTCACTAACGCTCAATCATAGACTAGCATCATATCAAAGTCGACTCAATATTACTGTCGTCATCAAATTCTAAGTGGGCTAGAGAATTTGAGAATGAGCTAAGGAGTCATAAACCAACTGCAACAGGTGGGTCTCATATTTTATTAGAGTCTTAAGAGACAAATTGAATTATCATACAAACACATTAGGAAGACATTAAGATGTTGTAAGCAATTAAGGCATTATTTAAATAGTAGTTCAGAGTCTTTAGCATATATAGCGGTGGAAAGAAGGTGTGAGTTATAAAGCGAGTTTTTTTCAATAGAAATTATGTTTGAGATGTGATCTATGGCTGTCCTGCTGTGCTATAGAAAAAAAGCTTGGGCACATGGAGCCAGAGTCAAGTTATGAGATGATTTATAGAGAAATTTTTATAGTATACATTAGAATATACTCGTCTGTAATTTTGGCAATTAGGCCATCAAATTAAAAGGAAGTGGGACTAAATACACTTTAAGTCAAAAAATTATTAATTTCATTGGTCCAGCTGGGAATCGAACCCAGGGCCTTACACTAACATTGAGAGCTCTATGTCATTTTTAATGTAAAATGCCATTTTTGTGAAATATTTATTCATTAATGATATTAGTGTAAAAAAGTTTGCTCTAGGTGGGAATCGAACTCAGAACCTTGAACTTCTAAAGACTACTAAAGCTCTAGCACTAAACCAAGTAGACTTTTTTAACCTGTTATTTTTGCATTACAGTACACGTTATTATAATATTTTTATTGGAATAATTAAAATGAGGTTAAGTTGTGAGAATTCTGAGAATTTCGTCTGTGTAGATTTATAGAGTATTGTATTATATAAAGGAGACGAGTGACGTAGATAAGCTATATACACTATATAGTAAATTTTAGAATTATTATAAAAAAGTTGGTAGCAAAGAGTTGATGACAGGTAGCTGAATGGTGAGAGGAATTAAAAATTTATGTGTTTTCTTTCCTACAGGTCTCTGCAGTAGTCCCAGCAGTGAGCCAATTGTTGGCAGTGGAAGCTGCTGTATAAATAGTCAAGATGCAGCCAACTATTGGAAATTGCCATTTTTCTTTACTCTCAATGGCGACCATACTTTTGCCCAAAGACTAGTTACCATGGAAGACTATTTTAAAACGAGTCTCTCCTTCATTCAAGGTATAACAATCATATCCACTAATTTGTCATTAAGTCAAGCACAAAATTTTAAGTTAACATTTTTTTTATTTAGGACTGAATAAACTACCATCAGAAAACCACCAAGACAAACTTCAGTCAGAACTAGAGTCAGCTTTTACAACACTTCTAAAGTACAATTGGTTTACTCTGCTAAGCAATTTAAGTGAGCCAGCATGTCAACTCAAAATCACACAAACTCATTTCTGTCCAATGTGCCAAGGACTTGATGACTCTCTTTCAACTTGCAATGGTCTCTGTCTTAATATCGTTCGAGGTTGCTTTCGACAATTACAAGGAATTCAATTAAATTGGAAACCTGCTCTGACTTCCATTCGTGCTGCATTTAGATTACTCCTCACTTCTTTTCCTAATGAGAGCACTACACTCAAACTGAATTCAACAGTTACTACTAAACATAGTGATTTGTTATTCAAAGTTAATGAGTGGAGAGAAATGGTCAGCTGGCTTGAGTCTTCTTGCTACGATCCTGATCAGAATCAACGACAGTGTTTCAATGGGAAAAATATTGTAAGTCTATTATATAATCTTAAGCTGAAGTATTATTAAAATTAGAGATATAGTAAAATTTAGAGATATTAATTTATTTTTTTATTTTACAGGGTCCCTATAAGAAACAAGTGCCTCAATGGAATAGTCAAAGCACAAATCCTGAGTTTGACATGTTTACTTTGTCAACTGTAGAGAATCCAATGATAACTTCGTTTAAAGCTGATTTACTTACCATCACACAGGTATAACTAATTTTATAATGTATTCCTAACTTAAACTACAGCATAGCCGACATATATATATATAGTGGACTCTGTCTATAACATAGCATCAAATATTTTCAATTTTCTACGTTATAGAGAGAGTGATAAAGACAAACTCTCTCTATAGGGTAATTTGGAGGAATATAGCATAATTTCGTTTATAAAGAGAGTCATTGGTTTTTATTTACTATTTGTTTATGTACATATATGCTTAATATGGAGCTCGAAGTAAAGTTTTAAGACACAAGAAAAGTTTCCAAGATTTTAAATATTGGAGAAAGTTTGTCAAAAATTGTAAGAAATATATAAGATAAGTTGGCATTTTGAGCCGATTTACTTTATAGACGGAGTAACCTTTCATAAAATGTCGTCAAATAGTTATAGGCAGATTTCCGTTATAGACAAATCCGTTATAGAGTGAGCACAATGTATTAACATAAGAAATTCGCCAGGAGACTCAGATTTCTACGTTATATACAGAATTACCTTATATAGATGTTACTGTATATTAATTCCGCATATTGTCTTTTTACAGTCTTTGGAGAAATACTGGCCAAAAGCCCAAGAAGACACATCAGCCACATCACCTTATGCCCACAACCACCAATCACGTCACTTGTCATCTTCCTCAGTAGCCAATCACACAGATGAAATGATCTCTGACGAAGCTTATGACGATGACCTAACCCACGACGATGGCTCAGGCGACTCTTATTTAGAAGGTGGATCACATCACTTTAGAGAAACTGATGACGAAGACTTACTAAATGGACGTGAAGGAAGTGGTGACAATATTCGTCACTTTCCAGGAATTGATGATGACGAATTATTTGGTAGTGGTCATCATGAACTACCTGGAAATGAACTCCTGGAAAATGGATTAGACACTAGTAAATCATCCACAGATGATTTTGATACTAAGATTTCGTCAACTACAACACCACCAACTACGAAAACTTCAGCTGCCACAAAACTTTCTGAGTCGTCACAATCTTCGTGGAGTCTAATGTTAACAACGTTGTCACTAGTACTAATATTGCCAACAACTATTTCTCTAATGTATTTAGGAAGGTAGTGAAAAAGAAATGTTAGAATATAGAAAATCAAGTGAGACCTGAAGAAGTGTTGAGATTTGTATTATTTTACGTAACGCATGATATGTATTTATAAAAAACGTGATGAACTTTTTATGTATGTTGTTTTAAGTACTTTAGAATTCCGTGATTAACAGGGTTGATTTCTAGAAGGAAGAAATGTATTGAGATTTTGAAAGACTGGAGAGAATTGAGAGAAATGCAAAAATCCGTCCAATACTAATTAACTTGTTAAATGAGATTATCCGTCCTTAATTGTTATTTGATTTTACTGGCTGTGATATAATGTTGATGATGAGGATTTTGTATTGTTTTTTCTTGCCCTGCATCAAAATGACAAAAATGATATTTGAAGCAATGTTTTAAATATCTACCTTAAGCTTTCTACTTTTAGTTGTTAATATTATCCTTAGTGTTTTAGTATTTATTTAATTTTAATATTTGTAGACTTTTAATTTTAGTTCTCTGTGTAGCATCCTTTATAAATTACAAATTGTTAAAGTTTTGTTAGATTTGTTTTAGTTTTTAAGGACTACTTATCACTACCTTGGTTAGCATTTAAATTCCATTGAGTAATGGAAGACTGGAGAATTTCCTTCCAGAATCACTTAAGTAAGATTATCAGCTAAAGAGGAAGTCTAGCATACAAATCTTAAGCCTATGGAGTAATTTGCTATTCTTAGATATAAATGATTTGTTACTAAGGATAGCAAATTAGTCCATAGGCTTCAGATTTGTATGCTAGACTTCCTCTCTTAATAGCTGATAATCTTAGTCAAGTGATTCTGTCAAGAAATTCTCCAGTTTTCCATTACTCCATGGAATTTGGTTTACTAACTAAAGTAGAGGTAGGTATAGTCCTTAAAACTTATAGTTAAAAATGTGCTGCCAATTGCCATATAAAAATAAACATGTGAATATACATATATACTATATAGCCATATATAAATTCTTTTAATTAAGAAGACGTCGAATTTATATATTTTACGCTTATGTCAAAAGTACATACAAAATAATATTTAAAATTATTGTGAATAATATTGTATAATTTTTAATCGATGTTTCGCCAAACTATTCTTAAGATTATATAGATAATTTCAATTAGTTTTGTTCAAGCTACACAAGAAAGTATAAAAATAGTGCCGTCCATTATAAACTGCAACTGATATAATTAAAAACAACACAACGCTATTTAATTTTAAAGCTTAAGTTTATAGAGGTATATGTTATAGAATATAGAATGCTAGTTTGAATCAAATACATATATCAACAACATATACTGTGCTCTCAAACGTATATATAAAATAGAAAAAAGATATAAACGAGACTTTTTTTATTTGTAATAGACTGATTAATTAATATACTAATAGAAACTAATATTGAACAAGTGAAAAAATGGAAGAAAAAAAATCAAGTAATAAAATCAAGATGATAAAATGTGAAAGTTATTTAATTAGTATCCTTGCTCACTTTAATTTTAATTTCATTCATTCAATTCATTCACCTTAGCATATCATATTAAAATCAAGGGCTATACCTATCACTATATTAGTTAACAACCAAATTGCATGGAGTAATGGAAGACTGGAGAATTTCTTTCCAGAATCACTTAAGTAAGATTATCAGCTTAAAGAGGAAGTCTAGCATACAAATCTTAAGCCTATGGAGTAATTTTGCTATCCTTAGTAACAAATCATTTATATCTAAGTATAGCAAATTAGTCCATAGGCTTAAGATTTGTAGGCTTGACTTTTTCTCTTAATAGCTGATAATCTTACTTAAGTGATTCTATAAAAAATTCTCCAGTCTTCCATTACTCCATGGAATTTAGTTGCTATATAAATTAGTGATAGCCATAGCCCTTAAGTAAAGCAATAATAATTAATTGGCTACAAATCAATCCAATTAGTAAATAGATAAGCTACTGTCTCAACATTTAAGGCAACATGACACATATATGCAACAGTACACACGTAACTCATTCAAAATGACAATTTTAATTGGCTGCAAACATTGTGATAAAACTTTTTTAGAGNACGTAACTCATTCAAAATGACAATTTTAATTGGCTGCAAACATTGTGATAAAACTTTTTTAGAGTTCTTAACTATAGTTGTTTGTCATGTCCGTTATATGAAGTTGGCATTAACACATTTTATTGAGCGGAAGTACATCAACATTGACTATTGACCCAAACTGTAAATGACCTTTATATCAACTGTAACTCCCTTACTTCTGTTACATCTCTATACATCTATAAAAGCTATAACGAAGTTCTAAAAATTCTTCCTGCAAAATGGCTACAATAAATGTAATATGGGACACTAAAAGTAGTAGTGTAGAGAATAGGCTTCCTCAATTAGGAAATGAAGAAGTGATCTGTAGAAAGAGAAAAAAAGTTGTTCTAGCCATAAGAGAAGTGAAGACGAGAAGGAAGGAAGCCGGATGAAGAGGAAGTGAGTTCGACAACTTCTTGCTGCAAGTTGTGAATTACGCTCATATATACAGCTATTAACATACTGCTGGATTATATGGATTTCATGTTGTAGCATGCTGAGAGATGAAATGAACCAAACCTGTTAAGAAAATGTTAGTAGAGTACAGTATTGTGGTTTGCTATTATTTTTTGCATCTTAGTATGAATTTTAGCAACTAGATATATTGTGATGTTGATTTAGTTTAGTATGACATAAACAAATTATATAGGGCACTAAACCAAATTTACTGTAAGGTAAAAAACGGAAGTTACTTATGAAATCTGGTGGTTACAGCTTAAAGTGTTAATTAGTCTCATCGTCTAAATTCCAAGAATGATTATAGATCAAATAATTTTGGAATCACAGTCTTATGTATTTTATTAGTGTAGCTTTCCAATGTTATATGAAACCATTGAGCCAATCTAATTTTTTATATATCAACCAAGCCACAAGAAGTAGAGAAAATTTAGAAATACTCAGATTGCCGAATACATAGACTAGCATCATAAAAATTTATATAAGTATTTTCCTCTATAGAGAAGTAAACAATTGAGTATATATCAATATATATGTTGCTATAAATGTTGCTCACCTCTTAGCACACAAAAATACATGTGCTCCACCAAGCTTAGAAAAAGGAGTAAACATTGAGCATTTGTAGATTAACAAGAAGACTATAATTGCATTGACTATATTGAATTGACTTGACAATTGATGCTAAGCAAAAATATTTGCACTAGTGCCAAAGCTTTATAACTCTCTATATATACAACAGTAGCTAAATGACATGTTAGAGATAGTAGTTAATGACACAGATAGACTCAAATAGTTAGTTAACTGTGCTCAAATAAAAAACAAGCCATTGAGACTACTATACTATATAACATGTAATGCAACTTCACACTTGACATTACATTCTTAAGATAAAAAGGAAGGAGGGTGACCTTCAATTTTTACTAAGCTATCTGGTTCTCACAAGATTTGCTATTTCTCTATTCGTTAGAGCAATCGACACATTTTTACATGAGTGGGCATATAGACATCTTCTTATGCAATTAGATGGGGAAGATATAAGGGAGTAACTAAATGCGGATGACTCAACGATGTTATTACAATGATCATCATATTGAGAAGAGCTCAATACAGGACATGACACTACAGGAAGGAAGTGAGTATTTGGTTGCAAAATCGTTTTTACTACTATGAAGTAAATCAACCGTAGAGTCATCATATATAAATGTATAAACAAGTGTATAGAAGTATGCTGTGGTCACAAAATAATTCTTGGGAAGTACATTCATACACAACAAATGATTATTTACAAATAAATAAATGAAGTATATGCTAATGTGGGCTGAGAGTACTTCTTGGGAAAATATATATTAAGCAATGTAAGAGAGGAATCAATTTGCCTGTGAGTTGTCAACTGTCATTTTGTAAACTAACAGAAATATGTCATTGCCTTTTTCCTTGTATCTGTCATCAAGTCAATATTTGCGACATTATACATATGTACTACAGTTATGGAATTGCGTCAATTGCTGGAATATTCAGTGTTTACTTTTCAAGCAAAGATAATGAGAAGAGATAAGATCATGTGCATTTAATTAGTCAATGTGTTACGTGCTATGGCATAAGCAAATATGATAAGAAGTAGGAATTCCAGAGTTCATCAATTGGCTGAAGTGTAGCTCTTGTCAATGCATTTTAAATGCCGTAAAACTTTCAATAGTAGCCCCTACATATTTATTTCCTATTTTTTAATGCAAGTCTCCAAGCTCTATGGTCAAATAGCTTAACTATACTTGTCTTTAGAAGCCTAACGTAAAATTCTAATAGCTTTTAATTAACGTATGGTGCATTATCTTAAATTTGACCCAAGCCTGAAAGAAATTGTCCAGCAACTGAATACCAATCTTTAATTCAGAGTCTCTGTTACCAACAGAAGGCTTACGGTAGGCTAAAATTACATTGTTTTACACTTGTCGCTGTGAGTAATTTTCGGCGTAATTTGTCAAGTAGTCTCAAATACAAAATCATTGATAATAGTCAAGCGTGTGCAACAAAATAAACATATATATATATATAGTTATAGACTATAGTCTATAGACAATACACTATAGACACTATAGAGTATATCAGCCTCTGAATAAAAAAATGAAAATACTGCGAAATAGTTTTAGTAAACTAAGCTATAGCATTGTAGCAAGAGAGAGAGAGAGCAGATGTAAAAGATATAATCGGATAATGAGTATACTATGAAATCGAGCATGGGCCAGGGTCACAAGGTCGTTTAGCAGACAGAGAGCCACACACATATGCAAATTTGCCAAATTACGCAGAGAGCTTAGCTCTATTATATCTATTATATATAGTAAAGGCTAAAATTCACAATTGAGAGATAATGTGATATCATCACGGAGGCTATATTCTTTTGGGCTTGACTCCAGGTGTTTTGTTTTTGCTATTGTATCATAGGAATCATAGCTCATAATTTTCAACCCACATGCATTTTGATAATGCGTCTAAAAAATCCTTTTACAGAACGAGCTATATGACACTTTTAACTCATTAATTTTAGCTGAGTAGTAAAGTTACAAACCAGTTCATATGACTTGTATAATATGTCAGGCGACACATAAATTTCCAGTGTAAAGAGAATCTTGTAATATTTACAGAGTCCGGTTGATAAAAAAGTTCCATAATATTTATTCACTATCACGAGCTTCACACCAATCTACTATTTGCTATCTCTTAAGTAAATTTAACAGAGTCAACTAGAAATTATATACAGTAGATTATATCTATAGAAGTTTCTATCACTATATAGTCCTTATATCCCTATAAGAAATCCTTATAGTGATAATCTGTGTCTATAGTGCAATTAAGATCTCGTCACTATATAAAGACTATAATCTCTATATAGAAATAGAAAATTTTCCTAATATGATATTTCATCGGTAGAATATTACTATACGTAAAATCTTTATAGATAGAATCCTGCATAGATATAACTATATAGATTATAGAGTGATTGAGAGACTGATACACATATATCATCACTATAGAGGAAGCAGATTTCCTATAGCATTACTATAGACAGAATAGCACTATAAGCAAGATCCTTATAGAGATAATCTCTGCCTATAGTGCGATTAAGATCTCGTCCCTATATAAATACTACCATGGTATAGCTGTTTATAGAAAGAGAAATGTTTTTACTAATATGACATTTTATCGGTAGAATACTTCTATAAGCAAAACCCCTATAGATAGAATCCTGCAAAGATACAACGATATATAGACTGATTGAGAGAGTGATATATACATATATCATAACTATATAGGAAGCAGATTTTCTATAGCATTACTGTAAGCAGAATAGCTATAAGCAGTATCCTTATAGAGAGAACTGTGGTAAAGTATTTAAAAAGTCCTCTATAGACATCTTCCAGTGTTACATTAGTGTCATAAAATACCTTATGATCAAAATGCTGGCGACAATAATTTTTCCATATAAGAGCCACGTATTTAGAGCATTGCTGAATGCTGAGTCAAAAGCCATATAATTTAATTTCAATTGCAGCCTTTGAAAATTGCTGAGGTTATACACTATAATATGAAACTCTACTCCATTTCGTCTCTTCACTTGTTTACTCTTTATGATAATTGCT
>VCNE01001507.1:0-18071 GCA_009869805.1 Oncopodura yosiiana
GTCGTTTTTTTCCTTCCTTTTTCAAATCAATTGAATTTTAGACTTTTCATGTCGAATTCTTCTTCCTTCTTAAGTGTGCAACAAGCTTATAGTGTAAAATGTAAGACAGAGAGCAAATAAAAGTATATAGAGAAATTCAAGATTCTACACTTGTCGGTCAGCAAACAACAACTTGCAATTTCTCTACTACTTTCTCATGTCTTGCAAAAAGCCAAGTTTCTTAGAGTTACTATATGACTTCCTTTTGACTTCACGAGGTATCAATAGCCTAGTTTCCACACTTTTTGAAAAGAACAAAATATTAGAAAAAGAACTAATAGCAAAACAGTGTATGTTTTTATTTCTTTAATCGAACTCTATTCCATAGGAATTAATGTTGAATTTTTGGAAAAGCGTGAGAAGAATCATTTTTAGGAAGCTCAATGAACTTCTAGAGTTCAAACTCCTATTTCCGTCTAGATTATCATGTGTAGGACTTTAACTTGACTTAAATGTAGATTTATTTGACCCAAAGTTTTTTAAGGATATGCGTAAGTCTTCTTATATATAAAACTCTCTCTCTCTGGTTGATTCGAAAACTTTCTTTAGTTATCGTCATTGTCGCCAAGAAGAGTTGTGTGTATATTTAGAAATGTAAAACTTTCTTTTCGGCATATATTTGAATACTAGGAATAGAAAGCATATGCTCAACTTTCAATTTGAGCTCTTTTAGCTTTCATAGAAGGAAATGAGTGCAGTTAAAATGAAACCTTAGGAAGAAAGTTAGTTTATACACGCTGAGATTTAGGACCTTATATATAGCATAACATAATGTATGATTAGTGTCTAAGTTACAATGGTAGATGTGAGAAATCGAATTATAACTTTCTCTCTCACTGCACCTGAATTGCATTGGAATTACCTACTCACTGAGATTTCCACTGGAGAAGAGTAAGATATCAAGACTTGACTTTAGAGTTGAGAGCATTTAGGAAATGGGTTAAGAGAGAAATGAAGGTTGAGTTAATAATATGAGTTGAGAGTGAAAGAGTCTAGTTTTAGATAATTTTGTTGTGTTTTGTGAATTGAGTGTGATGAGGTCCTTCTTGGAAAGTTAAGTAAGGTTAGGTTACTATATACTACAAGATTTAAGTAAAGTTCATCATCAGTGGAGTAAAGTAGGTTAGATAGTTTGTGTGAGTGAGCTTTTCCTGTCTTTCTAACTCGAGTGATTATTTCGCTTCACTTGTATAGATATATATTCAAGAGAGAGAGAGAAGAGTTTTGAGAGAGAGAGTCATTATATTAAGAAAGTACATGACTGTCGGTTTAACTTGTGTTTCTTGGTTTATTGCATTATTTCGATCTACTGTCTAAAACTTGAGAGAGATAGAGTTGAGCTACTTCTCTGGACTTCTTCGCAAAATCCTTATTGTATTATAGTAGTTAGATTGGATGAGAAGAAGAATATATTATGCATGGAAACATTTGAGTAGTCAGTAGGATTAAGTAAATATATTCTCAAAGGAGTTTAACCAGCTCATTAGTAGTTTCATATAGGCTCGACTCAAAATGCATCTTAGCTCAGTTTCGTCTTGAGAAAAAAAACTTTGAAACTCTAATTACATGGACTGTTGCTTATACACTGCCTTTTGTGGGCTTAACTATAAAACTGTATTGATTTTTTATAGGTCGTGGTAAATGTATATTATAATCTATATGATTTTTTTTGTTGTCTTTGATAGATAAACCACCAATTTATGGAAGAACAAGCCGTCCACCAGTTGTGCCACCAATTCCTGAGCTATATAATATTCCTCCTGAAGCCCGTTATGTAACTTGTCCTCCTCCACATGGTAAATTTTATTGTAAAAAGAAAATATATAAAAATTTGAGAAATTATTTTAAATTGTTCATTTTATATAAATAGGCTTTGGAAGTCCTGTTGCAAATGGTGGTTTGCATCATCATCCACAAAATCCTCAAATGCTCAACTCTTCTCCAAATCTTCTCCTTGGTACGACGAGCTTCCATCATCCAGCTAATGGACGACTAGTGACAACGGCCAATGGTCAACTTCTCTCTCCTGGTAGATCACCATCAGTCCTAACTACTTTTGCACCTAATCCTAGCCCTAATATGGAACATGAGGGTCATCTTGTCTAACTAATATAGAAATAACTCAAGTCGTCTATTCAAAAAGAGAGATAAATTTATATATATATATATTATATGATATCCATCCACTATAAATAAGCAGAGAGATAAAAAAATGAAATAATTACTATGATATTATTGAAAAAAATGTTCATGTAGGTTAGATATATAAAGATATATATTATTTAGTTATATAGTAAGAAATGGATTGAATTTTTGAGTGTGTATAGTGTATATATAATAGTATAAATTGATTGATGATCTAATCACAAAAAATACCAAATGATAATATTAAGCACACTATATGTAATTAATTTAAAATAGTAAGAAAAAACTATAATCACAACTCAAAAGTCAGACATAAAATATTATAAGTATATTATGAAATAGATGAAAAATTTATGTTATTATTGTAAGATTTTTTTTGTACTTTTGTGTGAACTATTATAAAACTGTTAGCTAAAAGTGTAGTAAAACTCATTGTAGTTGTAGATGATATAAATCTCATGTGTAAGATGAAAAAAGTCACAAAAATTGTCATCAAACGACGTAATGAGTTCTTGTTACATATAGATTATGTATTTTCTTTTCTCTTACATTTATGTACTATTATATATTGTAATACTAAAAAAATCATCACGACATAACAAAAAATTGTCATTCGTGGCAAAGAATTTGTTGCTGTGAGTGTTTCCTTCTTCAGTGCCTTGTAGTATAATTATGAAAAAAGATAATGTCGTAAGTGTAATTTGTATACAGTAATTTAATTAACAATACTAATAAAACTAACAATAAATGGGTGGTGACTAGTGGTTTTTGCTAATTAGTATATGTTACATAAGAAAAATGATGTTTATGATGTTCAATCTTCACTTGACTTCATATATAAACACTCATCAAATTACCAAGAAGGTATATGCTAAATGAATAATAAATGTATATATTAGTTAGTGTAAAAGCCATCGAGTTAAAAAAATTACAGGGTATCATATTTGACAAGTTTTTTGGCTTAAGTATAATAAAAAAACTTAAATTATTTGGTAAAAAGTTATGTGTAAAAAACTAAAACAAGCAGCAGGGGCCTTTTTGGACTAGTTTATAACAAAAATTAAAATATGAAGGTGATGGCTAATATTACTAACTTTACTAATATTAAAGTCAATGGACAATTTATTATTTATCTTAGAAGCAGTATATCTCTGTCTATCTTTAATTCTGTGAAAGTTATATATTAAAAGGGTCCTAGTCAAATAGTAGAGAAGAGTTCAGAGAGCTATATACAATGATTTTTATTTCCTTCCCATTTCTTTAAAAAAATCTTCAAAAGTTTCAATTAATCTAACTATATGTGCACCACCAAAAATTATTGTTACCCATACAAAAAGTATGTATGTTGTGTAAAACATTATAATTTTTTGTAATTATGGAATGAATAGATATATTTTGTACATAATATATGTACATAGACATTGAACTATATATATAATTTACAGACACACGACTCTTTACTAGTTGATATATTTAATACCAAAGATCTCACAAGAGTTTTTCAATTTCTTTATTTCTGCACTACTTCAAAAACAATAATTTGATTTCATGTACACGGCTATATACTCTGTCTACTACTATATTATACTAAAGACTTTAATTGCCGTCTTCCACAGAAAATTACTCCTCAAAAAATCTTTACTATAGGATGGCTGCAGCTAACAACAAAAAATACACTGTAGTATGCAATTATCTGGTATAAAAAATGTATGAATCTTTTGGGATTTTTTCTACATAAATAAATATTGCTGACTGTGTAAAATGTGATTGTAAAGAATATTTAGTTTTAGTCTCTATGCTAAAAGTCAGTGATGAAGGGACTGCTTTAAAATTAACATAACAAATTGTAAATGATGTGTGTGTGTCTGTTACTAAAAAAATGACGTTCGTTAAATGTCCATAAATTATGATAGATAAACTAACAATGAGTTTTTCTAGGATGACAATTTTTTGTACAAAAATGTGTAATTGGCTCACTAATTAATAAAAGTGAGCTCTGAAATATATTAATTGTACTACTACTATATTACAAGAATGTAAAAATGCTTATATTTGACAAATTCATAAATGAGAGAGAGAGAGTTAATGCGAAAGTGAGCTCACGATAATCAACACTTGAAAAAATATTGTTACTCTAAAATAAATGATACGACAAAAAAAGAATTTCTCAAACTGATGTTGTTGTAATGAAATCATTTGCTATAAAAGAGTAGTTGATATAAGATATTATGATGATATAAATTAATTATATTATACGACACATAAGAGAAAGAATCTGTAATAAATTACACACTACAAAAGGGAGAAAACTTATAGCTACTGTGTATTATACATTTATTAAACTGCATTAAGGATCTACAACCAACATTATATTTTCAAGAAAAGATTCAAATTCAAAGATTTTCACAAGAAATATTTCATTATTAGAATTAATACATCTGAAAGGCATGATAAAAGTGAAATCTCTTACAACTAAAACTTAACAACTATTTCCATAAAATTCATAAGTATCTGTATTACATATTCTTTACGCTTAACTATATTATACTGAAGTTTTCTCTTAAATAATTGTACTTAATCCTCTTCCATTTCATCTCCATCTTCATCATCATCCTCTTCCTCTTCTTCAGATTGGTCAGAATCATCAGAATCTCCCAATAAATTTGGTGGTACATGAGGTCCATTCATAATGAAATGAAAGTGAACATTATCAGGATCTAAAGAATAAAAACGATTATAAAAATATGTACTTGTCTAATATTTTTTATAAAATACTTACACTCCATTTTGGGTAACATTTTAGGTGTTAGTAGAAAATACTGTGGTGTATTTTCTCCATTTGCCAAGGAACATAGCAAACTAAAAAATCTCGATTCATTTTTAGCATCCATACCCTATAAAAATAGACAGTCAATCAAAATTCAATTCCAAAAAAGTAAAAGAATGTTCTTCTAGTTATTATCTTACTTGATTGATCTCATCAATAACACGAAATGGAACAGTTGTTAATTCTTGTAAGGCCAATACATAAAAGAGCTGTCGTGATTGCTCTCTCACCTCCACTTTGTTTGTATCCAGATAATTCAGCCAAAGGCTCAGATGCACGAAACTTGACCATAATTTTAATTCCATATTTTCCAAAGTCATTCTATAAAACAATATAATAATTACATATATTTTGAATGAAAGAAAAGTAAAAAGAAACAACTGTCGTTTAGCACTTACAGGATCTTCAGCGGGTTGTAAAGAGACTTCACCAGAACAATTCATTGACGCGAAAAACCGCCCGAAATTCTGATTAATTTTAAATACCAAATCTTGCAATGGCTCAAACCATTCTTTCTTTTTGATTTGAATTTCATTATTAATTTTCTCTAATGTTTTTTCATTCTCCTCCTTAGTTTTAGACAAATCTGCAATTTTCTTGAGACGCTCTTGATATTGTTTCACAAGTGATGGATCCGTGTCACTCAAAAATCCAAGCTAGAAAAAAATATTTTAGAGATGTAAATCACCAACAGTAACAAATGACAACAACAACAATGCTCCTGATGACCACTCTCTTGATGACTTTGTCAATTGCCACTTTTCAATAACATTATTTTTCAAATGTAAATTAACTCAATCAACAAAACAACAACAAAAATGGCAAGAAACAAAAAGCTACCTTGTAGACCTAAACCACCGATGACATCTTATAATTTATTTGTTCAAGAGTTCTTTAGACGAAATTGTCGTCAAATGAAGGTAAGCTATCCAACCAATGAGATACTAACTACCTAATTCCTATTTTTTCAATTTAACAATAGAATAATGTAAAAGAAGTCTCCGCAGCAGCTGCAAATCAATGGAAGAATTTGAGTCCTATAGAACGAGCAGGATATAAAATTCGTGAAGTTTTAGCTGATCGCAAAAGATTCAATAATGAAATAAATGAATGGGAATTGAAAAGAGCTCTGTTTACAAAACCTGGTGGACCATTTGCTATCTTTTTAAAAGATGTTTGGAAACATAAATGTAAGACTCATTCTGGAAGAGATGTCCCTGCAGTATGCCGCTATGCAGCTAAATATTGGAAAAATCTCTCTGATGATAGAAGAGCTAGATATTATACTCGAGCTCAAGTAGCTATGAATGCTTACAACCAACGAATGAAAGAATTGTCTAAAATTGATTTAAAAACGAGCAACTGCTCATGATCTTATGGAACGTTTTGGTGATCCTCGTTCTGAAAACTTTAATAGTAATCAAAATCTTGAACAAACTAATAACAGCAAAAGTGAAGAAAATACTGATGATACAGTTGATGAGAAGTCTACTGCTAATAATGAGAATTTCAAAAGACCATCATGTCCAACATCAAGATATGCAGGGACAATGTTTGATCATTCAGGACTTAAGAAGGAACAAACATCGTTTCAATAAAGATTATTCTTTTCCAGAACAGTTAGAGTTACCAAAAGTTTCTCATAAAAATAACTCATCGTTTATAAAGAGTAGCAAAGAAGAATCATGTCATATCTGTGGTGGTCAAATTACAAACAACAACAAAGTATATAATAAGATACATGATAAACTTTATGAAATGGATCAAAAACTTGGTAAAATGGACGAAACATTTCATGGCTTACGTCAAAAATCTGAAAAAATGGATGAAGAATGTCAAAAAATACTTAAAAAGCAGGAACAACAATTTGAAAAGATGGACCAAGAGTTTAAAGATCTGTGTCAACTTTTTAAACAGGTGTATAAACAAGAAGGTTATGAAATTCATTTCCTAGAGTCAGAAGAAGAAGGAGAAGAACAAGAAGAAAAAATGGAATTGGAAGAAGAAGAAGAAAATTATGAATAATAATAATAATAATATTTCTATTCTTATAAAACTCAATAATGTAATAACCACTTTCACTCTAATCAGTCATGATTATTAAAAAAAATTTCATGTGTATTATCTTACTTTGAGTTCAGCTTGATGCAATTCACCATCAATATCTTCTTCATTGACAGATCCACTTGAAACATCTTCGGGTATCTCATTCAAATTACTTTGACTTACAGCCTCTTGTCGACTCTTGTCAGCATCATCAGCAGCACGTTTCACTTCCACTTCCCTATTTGCTATTTGAGCCTATTAATTAAAAAAATTATACAACACATCTAAATAACAAAGACCATATTTAGTCATTTTTTTAAAAACTTACATTCAATCCATTAATTTTAGCTTCAGATTCTTCCAATTGATTTTGTTTAGTAATAATCCGACTTGAGAGAACACTCACTTGTCTTTTAAGAGCAAATAATTTAAGACTTTGTTGTCCAGTTTTTACCAATTCATTTGTTACTTGCTCCATAGTTGTCAATAATTTAATTCTTTGATTAAATATATCACTTTGTGATTTGACACGTATACTTTCTAAATCAGTTTTTTCTCCTTCAAGTCTTTCCAATGTATTCTTAGCACTTGTAATTTTATTACGTAGAGTTCTTCGATAATTTATTCTTTCATGAATATCTTTCATTTTTTGTTCAATAGTAGCTCTTTCATTTTCTAAATTTTTAAGTTTACCATTTCTTGTTTTAATTTGTTGTTCTAGTCTTGAAATATCAATTTCAAATTTTTTAACATCTTCTTGTAATTTATCTTTTTCAACAGCATTAATTTCTGCTGTAAAAATTCTAGCAGGATACATATAACTCATTTTCTGACACATTTCTCCAGAGTATAATGATTTACTTGATGTATAAGCCCAATCTTCTGTATAGAAAGAGCGTAGTTGAGTACTACTAAATATTTCACCAACCATATTTTCAGTTTGTGTTGAGCCAACAAGTGACATATGAGGATTAAAATTACGACAAATATATGACATATAATAATCATTAATTTCAATTAAATCAATCAAAGCTTTACGAAAATGAAATTTTTTCATTAATTCAGCTGGAAAATTTGCTTTAGGTCTAGTGAAACGTGGATCATGTGCATGATGAAATACTGATAGACGAAGATTTAGTTTTTTTGTAATTTCCATCATTGTTCTTACATCATCTTCATTTTCACAAAAGAAAGCTGTCATATCTGACATACCAATATGACGTTCAGCAACTTTTCCATAACGTAAATCATTAACAAATATATGAAGTATCATTGGCTCATGAATACGTCCTCTGAAATGTGATGTATTTTCTGGTTTTGCAAAATATTCAATAGCACGATACAAATCATTATTATGTCTTTGTAAAAATTTCATTCTTGAAGCACGTAATTCACCCATACGTTGTAATTCAGAATTTGCTTGTTGAATTTTAAAACGATATCTAGTTATTTCTTGTTGATCTTGATCATCACTAGCATTGATTTCAAATATTTGTTCAGAAAATTTTGTTGTTTTATGTTGAAGTTCAGCTATTTCTTGATTTAATTGAGCTTCATCAGTATTACCTCGTTCTTCTAAATCACGCATTTCTGTTTCTAATGATGAAAGTTTAAGATTACAAGTAGCTACTCTTTTCAATCTTTCTTCTTCAGTTTTTTCTTGATTAAGTAAATGTGATTCAATTTCATTTACTTTAGTTTCAATTCTATCTGAATCATCTTCATATTTTCTTTTAAGTTGATTAATTATATTTGCATTTGCACTTCTTGTTTTATTTACTTCTTGTTTATATTTTGTTAATTTTTGATCTAAAAGTACAACTGCTTTTCTAAATGGTGCAATAGCACCTTCTTCTTTATTTCTTGCTGCTTGAATATTCATTAATTCTGATTTCATAATATGAAAATTTTGAATTGCTTTTTGATATTCTAACCAAGCTTTTTTTCCTTGAAGTTCTTGAATAAGTGTTTTAATTCTTTCTCTTTCTTGAAATTTTTGAATTTCATTTTCAATACGTTGATTATATTGTTGTTCTGATCGAAGATGATCTGATGTTCTTTTTAAAGCAAAATCTAATTTTTCAATTTCATCATTTAATTTAATAAGACTATCATGTTTCATAGCTAATTCATCACTTCCAATTGCTTTTTCAGTTGATAAAAGTAAACTATATGGATCCATTTTAGCAAATTCTTGTACTCGATCTTGAGGAAGAAATTGACACAAATTGTCCAATTGAATATTAAGTTTTGACATCAATTTTTCTATTACATTTGGTGTTGCACGTTTTCCATTTAAACTCCATGTTGTAGTTGCTCCAGTTGTTGTTTCTTTAATATATCTTTTAATAACCCAATTTTGTCCTTGTGGATTATATAACTCAATTTCAATATAAGCAGATGTACATCCATGACGAATATATTCTTTTAACATGTTTGCTCGTCCAAGAATTTTTGGTTTACCAGCTAGTCCTAAACAAATAGCACAGACGATGGTACTTTTTCCTAAAATAAATAAAGTTATAGTACAATACGAAACAATTAAATAATTCTTCTCTGATTTGTCTAATAAATTATTATTACCTGTCCCATTGGGCCCCATTATTAAATTGACATTAGGTCCAGCTCTTAATTCTACTTTATGATATGTCATAAAATCTTTTACTTTAAGCCTTAGAATTGAACCAGCAACTCCTCTAAATGGATTTCTTTTTGCTAAATTGTCCAATAGTTTTGCAACTTCATCAAAATTATAATTTGATCTGGATTTTTCAAACTGAAGTGTGACAGCAGGTGTTGTTCTTGGCCTTTTTAATAATGCCGAAGATTGAGAGGGTCTGAAAGACAATTAAGATATTTTTAGTCACAAAACAAATAAATAAATAATGAAATTCGATTAAAAAAATGTTGACACTTACCTTGATTGTGTTTGCATTTTGAAAATAGTGTACTAGCAGTAGATAAATGTGATTTACATGAACCACTAATCACTTTAAAGACAACAATTATGTTTTTAATTATTTTTGTTATTTTGTTTAATTACTAAAATTATGAAAAATGAAGAATAAAAGTTTATTGAACTTCCAAAAAATAGCTGGATGACATTTTTGCGCTCTTCAGTTTACAAAACGCGCGTCTCGGTTTGAAGAGCGGCAAACTAAACAATTCAAAAAACACGTGAAACTCAACTTTCTTGAATTTTTTTCTGTTTTTCTGAAAAACATTTCAATATTTTTGAATTTTGAACCCCATAAAAGGTAAGGATTGTCAAAATAATCTTCCTTTTAGTGTTGTGTAAAGTTTCTTTATAATTTTAACACTTTTTCTTTGCTTTTTTCAAAGGAATAACTCTAAAAGATGTACAGAAATACTTTTTGTTCGTGTCGGAAAATAAATTCTAAATTCTTCCAAGTAATTAGGAAAGAAACAACTGCAGCCATCAAGCAAGATGTCAATGTCACAACTTCAACTTCTTCGTCTACAGCTACAACAACAGTAACACCACCACCACCACTTGAAGGCACAAGATTTTCTAGATTAAAGAAAAGAATGAACAATATTTTGGAAAACATTATATGAAGACTATAAAGATGTTTTCGTTGAAGCTTACAAAGAAGCTAAAACAAAGCCTAAAAAAACAACAGTATATTTGTCACTTTTATCAACATTTAGTTATGGACTATTAACAAATCCATCAGATAGAGATTTTCATCAAGTTTTAACTCAATGGAGAGTAGAAGTTGAAAGTGTTGGTAGAAAAATACAGAATCCAATTAGTAAACAACATTTACATGAACTAACTCAATTAGATATGAGAGGACATTTAAGATATCAAAGATTACCTGGTTTTTCAATTATTTGGAGAGATAATGAAGACAAGGAAATGGGACTTTATCAAGCTAGATGTAAATATACTAAAGTTCCATTATCTCAAATGTGGAATAGAATTGTTGATATTGGAGCTGCAGGATAAATGGTGGATATTGGATAAGAAAATGATTGAATATGATGTAAATCCAGAAGAATGGAAGTTGACAGTAGTTCAAACTCAAGTTATGTAAATCATGTCATAATTGAATGATTCTGTAACTCTTTATTATATATAGTCAATTTACGTAAGTTTATTTATTAAAGATTAAGTCATTTATATTTATACCATGAATTAATTAATTATCAGTAATTTCCTAATTATTTATTTTATTTACATTCATATATAAACGAAGTAGAAAAAACATTTAGAAAAACTTGAAAAATTGTTGTAAAATACTATCATCAAGAGTTAGATTTCCTCCAGTAGGTGTAATTAAAATTGATGAAGGAATTGTAGCTTTAGTTTCTCCATTACTATTTGTCTCATTACTTGGAGGAAATACTAAAAGAATAGGGCTTTGATTATTTTGATTTTGATTTATAGAAGGAGGAGGAGTAGTAGAAGATGAGATAATTGGTGTTGTAATCAATTTAACAGTTTGTGATGAAGGATTAAATGAATTTGTTGTTGCTCCTCCATTATTAGTAGTAGAAGGTACTGACGAAATTGCTTTTGCAGATTCAGCTCTTGATTGTAATTCCAAACTCAAAATATCTTGTGGCCATTTCTTAACAATTGGTTGTTGTTGAACTTGTTGTGGTGGTGTGCCTTTAGTTGTTGCCTCTGATCTACCAATTTGAGCTTGTTGATTAATTTGTTTTTCAATTTCTTTAGCAAGTTGTCTTATTTCTTGTGGATCTTGCTGTTGTCCTTGTGGAGCTGCATCAATTATTAAAGCATCTTGCTGAGATTCAGGTCGATTAAGAATAGCTCCTTCAGAAACTGAGGATGTGACAGAAACGGATTGTAAAATTTTATTTCCTTGTTGATTTTGTTGTTGCTGTGTTGGAAAACCGGGGAATGGTTTTGGATCTAAGGACCCTTCAGCAGGAACTCCTTTTCTAGCTGGCTCAGTTTCTATTTCTGGTAGAAACCAACCTTGACCTTGTTGTGGAGGAGGAGGTTGTGTTGTTGAACTACTATCTTGGCCACATCGTACACAACCTTCTGATGGTAACTCTTTTGGAATTTCATAATTCGGAGGTTGGGCTGTACTCTGACGATGACCGCTGCTGCTACTACTTCCTCCATTAGGCTGAGTTTGAATTGAAGGATGGCCACCATTAGGTTGAGTTTGAAGTGAAGGATGACCTCCATTAGGCTGAGTTTGAATTTGTTGATCAGGATGTCTCTGTAAGAACTTGTCAATTTGTCCTCTCAGAGCTTCTATAGTAAAAACCGTTGTTGTTGTATATGGAGCTTCAGTTGGTTTTTGATAATTATTATTATAAGCTTGTGTAGTAGTAGTAGTAGTGGTTGTTGAATGTTGTTGTCCATATCCATTTCCACCACTAGGTTTTTGATAATATCCTTCTGTAGTAGTAGTTTCATAATTATTGTTATAATTATTATTATTTCCACCACCATAAGAGTCTTGAGATTTTGTAACAGCATTTCCTTTACTACCAGAATTACTAATAAGAGGTACTGGAATTGGAAGTTTTTCTGTTTGTTGTTTACCAGTAATTGGAGAAATTGGTCTTGGAAGAATTTTTGGTCTATTTATAACTTGAGGTTGTTGATTTCTATCAATTATAAGAAATGGTGGTGGCGTTTCTTTATTTTGAGGTGTTGATTTATCATTACCAGTATTTGTTTTAGCTAATCCACGTAAATCTACTCGAGATAATAAGTAATGTACTAATCTTTTATATAAATCCAATTGAGCTTGAAGATTAGCTTCATTTCCTCTGAGAGCTGGAGACGTTTGCAAGTCAGATTCTCCATAAGAGCCACCAGATGAATGACATTGATGAGGATTTTGTGTTGTTGTTGTTGAGGAATAATATCCACCACCATAAGGTTTATGAGTTGTTGTTGTTGATGATGGTTTTCCATAAGAGCTTCCTCCGTAAGGTTTACTAGTTGTACTTTCATAATATGGTTTGTGAGTTGTTGACGTTGTATAAGATTGTTGACCATAGTTATTATTGTAAGGTTTATGAGTTGTCGTCGTTGTATAAGATTGTTGGCCATAATTATTATTGTAAGGTTTATGAGTCGTAGTTGTCGTTGTATAAGATTGTTGGCCATAGTTATTATTATAAGGCTTATGAGTTGTTGTCGTTGTCTCCTTTCCATAAGTGTATGAATTTCCATAATTGTTGTAAGGTTTCTCTGTCGTTGTAGTATAATAAGGTTTTTCTGTAGCTTTTGTAGTTTGATAATTATACGATTTTTGAGTTGTAGAAGACGTGTAATAAGGTTTCTGTGTAGTAGTATAAGATTGCTGTCCATAATTATTGTTATAAGGTTTATGAGTTGTAGTAGTTGTAGTATACGATTGTTGGCCATAATTATAACCTCCTCCATATGGTTTTTGAGTTGTACTTGTTTGATAACTATTGTAATTATTATTATTATTATTTCCATAACTAGAAGTAGAAGTTTGATAATTATTGTTATAATTGTCACCACCACCATTGTAATAGCTTGAGGTAGATGACGTAGGATGATATTGGAATTGATATTGATATGAAGTTGGTGGTGTTGCAGGAGTATTATAACCATTATTATTACGTATCCAAACTTTATAACTATTGTAAGGATTTCTGGCACTAGTTGTTTCTCCATAGCCATTTCCATAAGATGAAGTTGTTGGTTTTGTAGACTCTTGATAGTAATGATAACCTGTTGGTTTTGAAGTAGTTGTAGATGTTCCATAAGCATTATTTTGTTGATGCCACATAGCATAGCCATTTTTACTTGATGATTTAGTTGTAGAGTAACTATTATCATTACCATAAGATGATTTTGTTGTACTTTCTGTATAATAAGGTGATGATGTTGTAGAGTAGCTTGATGATGGTTTATTATTATATCCACCATAAGTTGGTTTAGAATAAAATGGAGGCTGATATCCATTGTTGTTATTATTATTATTATCGTAGCTACTGCTACTTCCACCACTAGTTCCTGTCATATAATATGGTTTAGATGTGGTTGAATAATACTGTGTATGAGATGGCGGAGGTGATTGCTCACTTCCACTTTGTCTTCCTGTTACTCCTCCTCCACCTCCAGTAGCTTTTGATAACTCTTTAGATAATTCTTTTGCAACTTCTCTAGATAATTCCTGTTTAATATATAATAAGGTGATGATGTTGTAGAGTAGCTTGATGATGGTTTATTATTATATCCACCATAAGTTGGTTTAGAATAAAATGGAGGCTGATATCCATTGTTGTTATTATTATTGTTGTTATCGTAGCTACTGCTACTGCCACCACCAGTTCCTGTCATATAATAGGGTTTAGATGTAGTTGAATAATACTGTGTATGAGATGGTGGAGGTGATTGCTCACTTCCACTTTGTCTTCCTGGTACTCCTCCTCCACCTCCAGTAGCTTTTGATAACTCTTTAGATAATTCTTTTGCAACTTCTCTAGATAATTCCTGTTTAATTATATCTGGTTTCAAACCTGTCAAAGGTGAGATAGGTTTTGGCAATAATTTTGGACCAGAAGAATCAATAGAACTTAGAGCCATAAATGTTTTATCTTTATCTTCCCAATTTGGTGGACAAATAGGAACATTTGCAAATTGTAAAGGCCATTTATTAGGTTGACATTTTGGCAATGGTGATGCTGTTGGTTTTGTTGGTGCAGATTTAGAAGATACAGAAGCTGCTGAAGTAAATTTTGGTGAGTCTTGTGGATCAACCCATTCTTTTAGACTTTGATCATTATTGGCTTCAAGAATTATTAGTGGACGACGTATTTGTCGGATTTTTGGTGGAACAAATCTTTGTGAAAGAGCGATATTTGCTGCTAGTTGTTTGGAGCGTTCGAGTGTTTTCTTAGATTCATCTGAAGTTATGAAAATATTTTATATTATTTTTCTAAGAAGATAAATAATTGGCATTTTTGTAAATAATTATACCTAATTCAGATGCTCGTAGTGTTGCTGCTTTTGCACTGGTTTTTGTAATACTGTCAGAAGGTGTAATTGAAGCAACGAGTCCCGAAGTTTTTTCAAACGTGGCATGGTCAACTGCATAAGAAAGTAAATTAGGAACAACTGACACTATTAATTTTTTATGTTTAATGAACTTACTTGGCTTCTTCACTTTTGCCGTAGAAAATTTCTCAGGGATTTCAAACTCATAATTAGTTGCACCTTGACTAAAATAAACTCTGCCTGGTTTGCCCAACACTGAATCACAATTAATTAACAAAATACTTGCAAATAGTGTCGATATCACAAAACAATTTTTATTTTTCCAGTTCATATTTGTAAAAAAAAATATTTGTAAATGCACTTTTTTATATAAACTTGAAAAATTCACTTAGTTGTATTCAAAAACATTACATAGCTGGTCAATAACTTTTCTACTAAATCACAGAGTTCATATACACGAAATGTTTTATAAAAATCTAAAAAGATGCTAGAGCTACAGCGAAAACAAATCTTTATACTCGCATCATGCAAAATTGTACATAGCGTCTTCTCTTCTCTCTCCACTTTAGCCTGATTCCAATTATAAACTAAACCTTATAGTTTTTTAGCATTCTTGGCTCTCTCAACTCTCTCAAGGAAATCTTGATAGGCTGGATAATTTTTTTGATGCAGAACAACAGAAGAGAGTAGCAAAAGTTATGAGATGATGACGAAACAAGCTATTTATTATTACGATTCTCCATCCTGTTTTAGTACCATGTGTATTAAACCCTTGTTTATTTTCAAAGAATTCCACATAATGTGAAAAAGCATCTTAGCAAAGATAAAACAAACCTGGAAAAAATCATTCTCACCTGTATACAACATTGCATGATATACAAGAAGAAGAAGATTCATTGCAGCATCAACAATTTATGCTTAGTAGTCACGTAATATGTATAGCAAGCAACAACGCACAAAATGTAGAGAATTATATCAGAATCTTGAATCTAAAGTGAGAAACTTAAAGCTACCTGACCACAATTCTATTATTGACATCAGTATCATCAAGTCACTTTTACTTTGAAATGCACTGGAGCATATATATATTTAATCTCTCGTGAGTCAGTCACTTTACTCTCTCACACATCATCATGAATGTATGTAATATGTAAATTAGAACAAAGCAAGCATTTGTCATAAGAAGACAAAACACATATATAGCAAGAGTCATAACGAGGAAATGAAGGACAAGGTCGTGAGAATTTATACTAAACCTGCTTTGATTTATTTGCACTTTATTACCTACTACGTGCTATTGCTATCAATATACTGTATCAACACTGTCTTTTAGTTAGGTTACTCATTTACTTAATACAAGGAATTGCATAAATACGTAAAATATATATAGTAAGGAACAATTAATTTAACCCGTGTGAATAATATTGTTCAAAAGTCCAGTCTACTTTGGGTTCTCAGCTGGACAAAAAACAAATGGTAATTAGTGGAATTTCATTTTCAGAGGTGTATATAGTAAATTGTAATATTGTGCGGCTTCGTAAAAGAACTTCATATGAAATAAAATCCATTATCACTGATCAGAAAGAGAGATATGAATAAGGATTTGACACGATAAATTGAAAAAGTGTGCTTGTAAGGAAAATTGCACTAAAATTCTGTATTTTTAGCACACATACTAAAAATCATTTAAGTATACGAAAATATATTATTTTATGCATGACATTTTTCAAATTCAATATAAGAGCTCATCTTCTTATAAGTTTACGTAATTGCGACTTTAACAAGTGATGATGGTAATTGATAGTAACACTATACAACTATTGTGTAATGATTCTTCTCCATTTGCAGAGAGTTTGTATATTTTACATCTTGTTATATTAATAGAAGGTCATTGCTAACCATCATTGTTGTATTCTGACCCTTATCTCTGAATCATCATAAAACACAAAAGTTGAGCTAAGTGCGTGCATCACAATTGTAAGAGTATTTAATAAAAATACATTGAACGTCATGCTCCAGGAAACACTTTACTGCTGCTGGAAACTCGTTTACTCATTTTCTACTGTGTCTCAACTTATGTGTTACACAACTTGAGCTGTGGTTTGTAAAATGTAAAAGAATAAGCCACATTATTGCATTATTAAGGAATTAGTAGGTTAATTTATTGCATTTAATTTTAAATAGTAATAGTAATAATTTGTATTGAAATGAAAATCAATTATTATTTGATGGTTTCTCCAATAACTCATCCCAATCTGGAAAAAATTTCTCCTTCATGCGAATACAGTAATTTTTGATGTTTGGGAATTTCTCTGGAAGAAATAATAAATACATTAGTTAAGAAAACAACATTGAATTAAATAAGAAAAAGTGTGTATACCATCCAAAACAGCTTCGTATGGAGAACCAATAAGGCCCCACATTGCTTGAGCCATTACACCAAAAATAGCACAATCATCTTCACAGACTTCATTTCCAAGAATGAATGGTTTATCTCCTAATAATTCAGAGACAACTTCCATGTCTTTAATCATAAATTGGACAATTTCTTCTTCAGTATTTCGTCCTAATCCTTGATACCAAACAAGTGTTTTGATATAGTTTCCATAAATGTATTTAAAATACATCATATTGAGTGGAGGTTCATTAAACACTTTATCCAAAGTTGGTAAGCCAGAAGTAAATCTCCACAATGCTACAGCTCCACTAATTAAACGAAATAGAACGTTTATACACTTTTAATTTTAAGTGGTCAATTATACTAGCAACTTACTGAACGTAATGCTCTTCCAACATAATTCTAACAGCAGAGGCCTGAGCCAATTGTTCCTCAGTGTATGAGCCATTAAAAGATTTGTCAAACTTTCTACAATTAATAGAAATCATTAATTAGTCTTAGTATATTGATCTAACTTTAACGAGAAATGAGAAACAAACTTTTTAAGTATGTCGACAATTAATTGAGAGTCACTGAAATGTCCACCATTGAGTGAAATCCAAGGAAATTTTTGCTTTGGTCCCCAC
>VCNE01001508.1:0-13101 GCA_009869805.1 Oncopodura yosiiana
CCCTTTGTACTTTGGTTTAGTGGAGCAATATTAACAGTGTTTCCTTTTTGTTTAGAGTGAAAAATGCCTTTCTTTTTGCAAGAGTGAGCATACTATACAAGAAAAGTTCAATAGTAGAGATCATGACATGGGAGAAAAAAAACATGAACCACAAGTACTTTTTGCTCGGGGTCGAGGCACTCGCATTTATTTTATATCACTCAATCTGTTAGCTACGAGTTGATGCATGAAAAGAGAAGAAGATGCTAAAAATCAGCAACATATAGTCGTCTAAATGTGTCTAGTGAATTATGTAACTCTTCTTACTATAAAGAAAGAGTATAGTAATAGCTCAAGAATAGAGAGTCTGAGACAGAAGAGTTATGTAACGCTATCTTATGTATACACACAACTTTCTCCAGAAAACAGGAAGTTTGAGCTTACTTGCATATGTATATCAAAATGTAAACACCAGAGACAAAAGGATACTTGTTGTAGTAAAAAAATGTAAAAGCAACTTCCTCGTTGTGTTTACATATATACGCTTGACAGTTTCTAAAATATTGCTCGAGGAAAAGTACACATTACTTTCTCTCAATATTCTATGTAGTACTAGATACATTTGGGAGATGTTTGAAGCCTATGTACATAGAATATAGTAGGAAGCTTATATATACTTAAAATTATTCGGGAAATTGTGATGAAAAGCTTATTTCTAACAGTAAGTACATTACATCATTTAATCACATGAAATGAGCCAAGATAAATCATGGATTATAAATGATTACACACTATCAATGTAAGCTCAATGAAAACATAAAAGGCAACTAATGTTGAAGCATTGATGCATCAACATACTCTTATTAACGTTCCAATTACTTTCTAGTTCTTTACTTATTCAAATAGGTTATAATTACTTTTACACCAATTAGTAACCTCCTACGAAATGTACTATACGCACAGTTTTTGTTATTATAAGAGCAAACTTGTTGATTTTCCATTTGCAAATGTTCCACCATAAGTAAGGAAACTTCTAAAAATAGGTAAAGGAATGCAAATATACGTTTCTAGAAAACAAATGAGAGTTGTGAAGGATGACATTATAGTCAATGAAGATATAAGAGTAGCCTTGAAAATCTTATTTAGTAGGTCAGTTTTGACGCAGTATACTTGCGTTTCTTGTTCTTCTAATGACATTGGTAATTTCAAATGAGAAAAAATGATGTTCATAAGTCAAGTCTGTAGTATTCACTTTTAAGATCACTCTAGGGAAATTATTAAAGTGCTATGCTAGACTGAGCTTTTGTTTGCACTTTTTGTTTTTCAAATATTTGTAATAATAAATGTAATGTTGGAGTGTATACTTAAAGTAGGCGTACTATGCAACATTTGCTCTCTCTCTCTCTTGTTTACATCCTGACAAAGCAAAGATCATAATACCTATGGAAGATTTTGGCTTAGAAATAGAGTCAAATGTTTTCAAAATTGTGACTCACTTGTGACTGTGCTGAGTAAAAGCTGAGATAAGGATGACAAATCATTTATGTGAGAATGTGACAAATATATACAAAACACATTTCACTTTCATCATCGTACACCTAACTACATATATAGTCTATCGTAAGTTCATAATATACATATACTACGAAACTGCAATCTTAATGCTACATTAAACATTCAACATAAATTTTTTTGAACATGACAAGTGTCATTAATAATCCTAGCATCAAAGTATGCATAATAACATAGCTTACTCAATGTAACAACAAGAAGTCTTGTATTTTTCTTCTGAGGTTATTGGCTGAATTTTGTGAACTAAAAGACTTTTTGCCAACCATACAATTTTTTTCATATACCGCATGAGAAAAAATCTAATAAATCTTTTTTACTCTCCCGTGTAACTATATACTTTCATGCTTATGTGCCAAAATATATGATGCTAATTTTCTCGCTATTTTCATGACAAATAAGTTATATCGTGCTAGCGTGGTTGAGTTGTAATTGAAAACATAGTGTATGTAGAAAAGTGAAAGCTAGAATAAATAATAATAATGAATTCATTATAAATGATATACAGTATATATAGACTGTTGTATTTGTTAGGAAATAGGAAGTAAATTGTAAAGGATGCTTATATAACTTTAAAAGAGTAAATTCCGGTGTTGAGAAGAAACCTTCAACAGAGTTAATTTTGTAACCACAATTTTGCTTTTACTCTCTGCTGTTGGCAATAGCTAATACAATATTTACGTTAGCTTGTGTTTTACCTCAACATCCACAAAATGTTATACATAGATATTGAAACATCTAAAAGGCTGAATGAAAATGAAAGATATCAGGACAAGAAATTACATAGAAATTGTTTCATTATTGCTAACTTGTTCTACGTTTTTGGGATTTAGCACAGAGGGTCATTAACAAATTCTCAAATTGCTCAATGTCACCAAATTAAATTACGATAATCGGCATCGACATTTCTACACACATTTCCGTGATGCTATGTGATATATTGCGTATAATTTGTAGATAATGTTATTTGTCACTTTCTTGATAACTGTAAGAGGGAGAAAAGAGAGTGTGTCAAGTGAGTGAAAGTTATTTCCTTCTTTCTAAATACTATACATATACACGTCTTGTACTAGAATGTGAAGTGAATTTACAAGAAGTTGCACAGGAACGTCTCTCTAGAGATCCTATAAAACTATGCATTCCATTTTGTTAGAAATTAGGGCAATGTATTGTAGTGGGTGAAACAAATCTTTTTAGCAAAAGACTTTCTCTCTCTTCTCTCTGTCGATTCTCCAATTTAATCAAAGTCTTTGATCAACGGCTGTTTGTTACCATTACATATGTTTTATTCCCATTCGATAAAAGTTGTAATGTAGAAGACATGTTAGAGTGTAATATAGCTATAGGCTATTTCCTCTTATAAGAATCTTGTCGTCGTCAACATTCAAGTAACGAAATCCAATCCAGCTGGCATGGTTAGTTCTTTTTTACTTTAGTTGCAAGAAAGAAAATTCAAGAGTTGTCGTCACACACTGCGTAAGACATTCTTTTAGATTTCTGGTCACTTCTATATAGCCTTTTTCTTCATGTATTACAACTCTATTACTACCATTAGAAAATAAATTGTGAGACAGAGACGACAACGTTATGTGACAGGATTACACGTGAGATTTAAGAATGTCGTATATATTAACCAGCCTCCTGCCCATTTATTTGACTCTCTCTTTTTTGTCCAGCACAAATGCTACTATCAAGATGACAGAAATTCCTAAAGTCAAATGAGTTAGAATGCAAAGGAAAATAAGAGAGATTGTCGTCGTCTGTCGTGATATGTAATCCTTTATATTGTTTGGCTTTCTATACCCTCCCACTTGAGCGTTTAGACTTGTGGAAGTAATAAGTCAAGTCTTCATTGGACAATGAACTCTTTTGTTTTTGTTACTGCGAAAGGCCAATGGACAAGAGAAGGGATTGAGCAATTTTGTACGAATTGTAACAAATGGCATCATGGAAAATCTACTTTTACATAAAGAAAGATAGAATTTTGTGATTGAACTTTATATATATGACACAGTGACACAGTAATCTCGTCAAAACTTTCTAAATTACTTTTGTTTCATACTTTTGATAAGGAATGAAAAACATTTATTGTAGAGATCTATTTATTTTTGTTTTATTGCGCACTTCTATATACAATTCTACGACATTGTCAAAAGAACTACAATTTACAAGAAGCAAGCAATTACTGATGGCATATATATCTATATTACTTCTTTCTAATGGTGTTAATTATTTTTATTGTCTCAAAATAGTCCCTGGCTGACAAACATGAAATCAAAATTGATCATTATAGTTTACCGGCCTATATTCCTGAAAAGGTAATTTGATATTTTTTTCTTCCAAGATAATAATGTCATATATAATATATCAAAAATGTTCCTTTCTATTGATAAAGTTTCCAGAAATGGCTTCTATTGTTGCTCGCTCATTTGAGCGCACTAGAGGTAAGTTGAGACAATTTTGATATTGTGCTTATATACTTTTGCTTTACTATGCCTATAATGTCACAATTTCATAAAAGTTACAACAGACACCTCAGAGACTTACCTAATAGATTAAAACCACAGTAGCAAAAAGTTCATTGTCAATAGCATGTTACCGCAGTGTTGCATAAGTTACAGTTATTTTGCTTGATCAAAGGATACGTTGAGATAAAAGGCTTTAGAAATTCTACGAAATGGCTCAACTAATCTACATCATTTGTCATCAACAGAAGCCTGTAAAAGGAGATGAAACAGTAATTAAAATCTTATCAACATTTCAATAGTCATCTCACCTTTCCAATTTATTCTACAGTGTAACAAATTGAAAACGATACATTACATTTCTACATAGCAGATTGTGTTTTACTTTGCAAGCATTATATATATTTTGTAATCGTGTCTCTCCTACCTACATTTCTAAATCTCATAATGCAATATATAAGAAAATGCTTCTGGCAAGAAAAGTGCTTCCGTAGTATATAGACTTTTGTCGTATGTGTGTATAAGCTTATCAGATCAAAATTGCTTTGAGAGTTGACTAAAGTCGACTTTCTCAATGGAGAGATTTCGGCATGACTTGAATGTTGAAGATGAGATTGACTGTGATAAGAAAAAGAGAGACGGATATAAAAGGAAGTNAAGCTTATCAGATCAAAATTGCTTTGAGAGTTGACTAAAGTCGACTTTCTCAATGGAGAGATTTCGGCATGACTTGAATGTTGAAGATGAGATTGACTGTGATAAGAAAAAGAGAGACGGATATAAAAGGAAGTAAGACAAGTAGCACAATTGTCACCAGGAACCAAAGAGAGGAAGGAAGAAACGAATTTTTTTCGATACGCTGTCTTTATCTCTGAGAAAAAAATAAAGAAAATGGAGAAAGTGTGATATGAATATTTTATGTTTACTACCTTTAGCTCTCTCTTCTAACTATACTCTATGCTACTGAAATATATTGTGTCATATGTGTCGACAAGCTAATATTATATTCTCACTCAGTTTTCTTATTTATATTCTGTTTTGTTAACTGTATATATCTAGCTCTCTTTCGTTGATCCCAAAAGATCTAGATGATATAAATCCAAAATTCAATCATTCCAATATTTCTAATAATAATAAAACATCTAAGCCTAGAGGCAAAGAAAGGCGCCGAAGAAAACTCTAAAACTTTCAATTGATTTACGATCATCATTTTCCCTTCCTTTGAGATAAATCAAACAATTCCTTCTCTCTCATGTTTACAAGATCTCTTCTTCTTCGTCTTCATCACCAAAGATTAAAAGACATTGTAGATAGTAGTACACATAGATCTCATTTTGTACTGCGTGTGACTTGAGTGACCTACTGGAACACTTTTTTATTCTACCTCTATATGTATATCTTGGCTACATTTGTATTTACGAGAGAGTTTCTTCTTAGTAAGAAGGAAGTTGAGATATATATATTATATATAAGGTATATATTTCCTTAACAGGATTAGATTCCTTACATTTCCTTCCTCCTTCTTCTATGACAATTTATGACACTAAGATGTATAGCACTTAACTCTGATATATCTATTAATACCTTAAAGCAATTTCATTTCCTTCCAGTATTACTTAGTTTTTAGATGAGCTTAGAGCTTTAGAAGTGCGAGTGTAATAAAGAAAACAAGTAGCTCTTTTCTTTCTCTTTTTTCTTCTTGTAATCCAAAGAGAAAAGACTAATAAAGATAAAAAAGTCTATGCCTTATAGTTCACAGTTTGACAGAGAAGCTGTAGATAGAAAACGGTCAAGCGTGAAGGTTAACTTATGATAAGGTGAAAGCGAAATGGTGCAATGAATGAGACTCTTATAACTAACATGAATGTCACCAAATGTTTTTGTAGCTCTATATGCAATTTACGTACTTTTCCAAAAAACCTTTTGTAGTAAAGAAAGTTGGTTGTAGGTAGAGAGATAAAACGATGTGTGTCTAGCAAAGATTATGATTTGGATTATGAAACGTGGACTTTTTTGTTCTACTCAATTTATTGCAATGCCATGCTTCATTCACGTGTAGTATATATATTTCTATATGTAACATAATGACAATAAGAAAAAGTTTTTTGGCGACGAATCGTCTTTTCATTGGTAACAAAAATATTGTTTTTCCTTTTGTTGGCTTTTACTATTTTTAGAAGTTTCTTGTTGCTGGAACTTTCTTCTTGTTTTTCTTTGATGCTCGAGAAAAATATCAGTACTTAGAAACTTAATGGAGCCAAGGCAAATCTCTATGAAACGTTGAGATTTAAATTGTAATAACTTTACAATACTGACACTGGAAGAAGGTCATACTAGAGAAAGTCTGGTTTGAGATGCTCGAAAAAAATATGAGTACTTAGAAACTTAATGGAGCCAAGGCAAATCTCTATGAAACGTTGAGATTTAAATTGTAATAACTTTACAATACTGACACTGGAAGAAGGTCATACTAGAGAAAGTCTGGTTTGCGTGATAGTGACAACGCAGCATCATTTAACATTTGACATTTCTTCTTCTCCCTTGCTTTTACTATAAACATCAACAAGACGGAAGTAATCAGACTTAAAGTAAAATGTGAACCATCTTTTAGGTAGTTCGTCGTTTTCCATATGTATTTTGTCATTTTGCGTCCTTCTAGAAAAGCAAAATAGTGAATGACTGACAAGGGATTACAAGCATTTAGTATGGCTATTTATTATTCTACTGCGATGTTGTATAACATATATATATTTCAACCAACATTCTATGTGATGATGTAACTATCAACATTATTCAAGATTCAAGGACTTTTGTGACAGAGTACATATAATAAATTCTGTGCACACGAGCTCAAATAACTAGGAATATATATGATTTATACATTTTATATCAGAGTCTCATATTACCCATCATTATTCACAATGTCACCATGTTGTACTGCATTACTAACTTTTAGTCACTTTGTAATATTACATACGCTTAATCATCATACATAGATTAATTACCTTATGACATACAGTAAGTAGTACATTACGTAAACTCTTTTATTGGAACATTCATGCATTTTTTTATAAGGCATATGATAATAAAGGAAACATTTTCAGTCAAGATGTTTCTTCCATAACTCTCTTCTTCTTCTGCGGTTTTTTGCAATACTATGTGATGATATTTATAGTAGTTTTATAGATGTACCTACAAAAGCAATTTCTGAACATTGAACTTTCCCTTCTTTTTGCAGCAAGCACTACTATGCATTACATAAATACACAAAAAATACAACGTATGCAATATTGTAGAATATATATGTATATGTAAGACTGATAACAAAAAAAACGAGACTTGCAACTCACTTATCCTACTCCACCATCTTTGTATAGCTCAGCAAATAATACTTTATATATGACATTTATAAAGTTTTTTAAAAATAGCAAAAAAAACACTACCAAGAAACTTTTATATTCCATACACAATGATTATATACATCTTCCAACAACATCAAGCTTTCTTTTTTAGAGTCATTGACCAACAACAAAGAAAACTTGGTAAGCGCCAAAGAAGAAAAAATGGATTTTATATCTAAGCGTTTTTCTTCCTCATGAAACACTTTTATTATCACTACAACTGTGTTTTGTTGTCTGCACCTTTTTTGTATATTCTTCCAGAAAGTTGCTTCCAGTGTTTTTCTCAGACAAGTGTGGCTTTTTGTTGTCAATGATCTCTAAATACAATGTACACCCATCGTTGCATTCGTGTTTTTATGATTCTTGGCTTGGAGCTTTAGTTTTATATTCAATTTACGACTGTGTAACAATAGTTTTTTGGAAAATAGCCCATAACATTCATTGGCAAAAGAATATAATCTTTGCCAGAAAATCTTTATGCTAATGAAAAGTTAATTAATTCTTTTCTCTGTGTATTTTATATAGTGTACGTATTTATTGGAGAACATATTGCACTGTAAGACAATAAACATTTCATCAATCTACATGAGTTTTTTTTATTTTAACTTGTTTATTATTATTTTTATGTAAGCATTCATTTGATACGAGCATTATCCAGAAAAAAGTTATTTGACCATGGAGAATATGTCATTATTACTGTTGATGATAAGTTGGACCTCAATGAAAACTTTTTTGATGTTGGTAAGTACTTAGTATATAAAAGCTACTCTAAATTGATTTATAAAAAAGGATAAAAGTGCAATCAAAGTCGAAATGAAACCTTGAATGTTTTGTTCCTTGGAAGATTTGCTGTGAATCTACTAAGCCTCAAGTTAGAAGTAGCCTTGTAACTTGTAAATGCCAATATCTGTATACAGTCATCATCATAGTATAGTTGAGGTCTCTTTATAGTCAAATTCTGTGACACTTATTTCTTGGATCAGTACAGACAAAAAGTTTGATTGAAAGAGACTATGTGAAAATATGCACATAGTTATATCATCTTCTTCTTCAACTTGTTTGTTTGATCGTTCCACTACAGTTGTTTAGTGTGTCAAAGTTAAGTAAGTTGTGCCCACAGGAAAGGAAGAGAAAGTCGCGAAAAAGACCAATAAATTTTCTCACAGTCTTGTACTATCTCCAATACTCTGACTATGTAGAAAAAGTCTTTTCATGAGTAGGTCAGGTTTCTTTCACCATACATTTTATACTTTGATATGGAAATCTTCCAAACTATTCAAAACAACACCATACTGAGAAAGAGAGAAAGAGAAAACAAAGTTTAATACTTTTCTTTAATATTGTAAATTGTATTATGTTGAAAATGGTGACAATATTTTGGCACAAAACAAAATCAGGACGTTACATATTGTGGTATAAAAGTCAAAAATAGTGTCAACTAAAAGTTAGGAAAGGTGTCGTAAACCTTTGGAAGAAAGATTTATATACCATTTGGGAAATTAGAAATACATGAACGTAAAAAAAGTTTGCAAAATAATTTATGTTTTATCCTTTTGAAATAGTTTATTTGGACCCATTTCTACAAAATGGAACGGAAAATATAATGAAAGCTAAAAGGTATGTTTTCTTTTTATATTTAAAAGATTTATTATAATAAAAAAGAGACAATTGTACAATTACAGATCAGTGTTGAAACTGACACCAACTAGGCCACGAGCTGGAAATTTCAGGTAGATAAAAAAAGTTTATTTTTGCTTGTATGGATATATTTCTGAATTTAGTTGAAAGTTCGATAAACTTCAAATTGCTTTTTTGTTTAGTGATGTTGAGAAATTGATTGGATATCACTCTTCACTTGATCCTTTTTGCGTCCCTTATCGTATGTTTCAATAAATGCTACAAATAAATGTACATATTTTTTATATATGTATTCAACATTGAGTTTTTATTTGTAATCTACGTTGCAGATCCTACACTTTTTCCAAGTAGTCAGGTAAGAATAGTATATTCTTAGAATGTATCATATGATATTGAAAGTTATGGTAAAAGTTTCTTTCAATTCTATAGTATTCTTTTATTCAAACCACATCCCACACCGAAAAAAAGTTGCTCTCAGTTGTACATTTCTTTGCATACATGTAATATATAGTAGATGTAAATTTGTCATTCTTAAAAGAAAAAAAAGTATTTCTTTATTATTTCGTTTCACATTAAAAAAAGCCAATTAACCTATTCAGGTGAAAGTGTATACATTTTGGTTTTTTCAAGGAGAGTCTTTCAATACTTTTTATATGTAAAGCACTTGTACTACTTCTGTCATAAAAACTCAATCAAATAGTCTTAACATATTTGAGTGGAATAGAAAGTTGTTGCAAAATGCGAAGAAGGTGTGAAATAAAGTTTTCCCATTATTTTTCACTACTACTACTACATATACGCGACATGAATTTGCCTACATACTAAGTATACATATATGCAGTTTTTTTATCTCCCTTCTCAGAGATTCATTTCAATTTTATTTATTTATTCATATTACATAAAGGTACCTGTGGAAGCTGCCTATTTATATGACGCTGTAATGATTTACGCTCGGGCCTTGGATGAAGTTTTAAGAGATAATAAAGACCCTAGAAATGGAACTGCAATCTTTGAGAGAATACGAAATCGAGCCTATCATTCTATTCAAGGCTATGATGTAAATTGCATTCAATACATTTTCATTTGATTGTTGAGAGCTGTCAAGTCTAGACATTATTCTAAATCTTTAACTAAATTCCAATTCACAGGTGTTTATTGACAACAATGGTGATGCAGAAGGGAATTATACTGTAATAGCAATGATGGATAGTGGTGAAGGAGATTCAAAGGGTAATCACAACTTTACTATGCAAGCAGTTGGATACTTTCAGCAATTGCAATCTACTAGTGATGACGGCTCAAATGACAATGACATTCCAGTAAGATAACATCATATCTCGACGAGATTTCTTTAATAAAATTGCATTCATTCTTCTTCTATATTACATAGGCTTTCAGATATTTTGATGAAAAGCGACAATTTCAATGGGTGTCAGGAAAACTTCCAGAATCAGAACCGCCTTGTGGATTTAGAGGAGAAAAGTATAAGATTGCATATTAGCTATATTTTTTGACACCCACATAAAAGAAAGCCAATTTTTATATTTTTTTCTTTTCACAACAGATGTGTATACAAGCCAGATTGGAAAACGATATTGCTTTTCACAGTTTTTGCAGCAATTTTTGCAGTCACTGGTGTTCTTGCATTGAGGTAAATACTATAAGCTCTTTATCAAAAAAAGTACTCAATCTCAGAAAAATTGTGCATCACTGCACACAACATGACATAATGTGATTTTGCTTGAGAGTGTGATATTTGATGTTTCTTACATGACCACAATAGAAATTTTTTTTAGACAGAACATCACTCATAACTAGACGAGACATATTGTACAAAGTTTGATTTGTTTACAAAGCATGAGTGAAAGTTTCCCTTGACTTTCACTAACCTTCAAACTTGAAAACAACATGCTTTCTATACATGCTCTTAACAAATGGTCGAGAGTTGTTTTTGAATTGAATTATTAATGAAAAAACAATATTACAACACTTTGTGAATTTAATTATTACAAGTGCGAAAAGGCTATCTCATCTGTTATTCTACATAATTCTGTATAGAGTAATTAATTTTCTTTCGTCAAAGATGATATGTGCATATATAAAATATATAGATAGAGCACTTTAGTACACCAAATGCCTACATAACTATTTTAGATAGTGAAAGATGAAGGTTCACTACATTCTAGGTTACTGACACTGATACGATAATGTTTTGACAAAAGAAACTTGGTAGCTTGCACATTCTTCTATGGAGCCTCATCATCTCACTTTAGTACTCTATCTAGTAGTCTATATAAAATTACACAGCGGAAATATAAGTTGTTTTGTATCGATCTAATACGTATACTATAATATAAGTGTTTAGTAACAGTCTGCTTAATGGATACTTTTTTTTTGCTCCAAAGTGTTATGATATATTAACAGCATACTTGTAAGAAAGAGGACTATCAAAACATAGAAGAGAAAGAGTCGGAAAAATAAATCTAACATCGCATCAGCTTTCTCTACTAGTAAGTGAAGAAAGTTTTGTTGATGTGAATTAAATTGGGCGTTGTTGAGAAAAGTTGAATGAACTGACATATTATTGCAGAGAGGGTTACGTACTATATACTACATACACAACTCATATAACATAAAAAACTTATGTTCACTTTATATGTTATGGTATTTGTTGAGAGAAAGTGCTATATAGTAAAACAACTTGTCACAAATGTCACACCAGAATTACCTTTTATAGAGACAAATGTGTCTATTTATTTTCACCTGGAAGAAAGCTAAAGTGCCGTATATATGTATAACTATATACATTTTTTATGAATTAGATTTTGGATGTATGAACAAAAGTTGGCATGTCTCTTGTGGAAAATTGATATGAAGGATGTTGTGATAATTCCTTCTGGTGCCCCTGAGCCATGCCATGGAACGAAAAACACTGTAAGAGTCAATTTATTTATGTACATAATTTAATCAAGATCCAATAAAATAATCTTGAATTAATACCTTGACTTTTAATCTAAAATTATATGTATAGGTTACACTTTGTCGTCAACTACTAGGAGGCACAGCTGCTGTTGATGCAGATGCAAATTTGGAAATAGCATGCAAGAAAGCTTATACTAAAATTGGATTTTATAAAGGAATGGTAGTTGCTGTTAAACCAATCTTCAAGAAAAGTGTTGACCTCACTAGAAATATTCGTAAAGAGCTAAAGCAGGTTAGATTATATAAGTGTTTAATCAAAACTTGATTAAATGAAGATTATAAAGCTCCTTTTGCAAGGTCTTCTCTCAAGGTTCTTCTTAATTATTGTTTTATCTTCTTCTTTCTAGATACGAGAATTAAGACATGAAAATATCATCCCGTTTATTGGTAAGCTTTAGTGTATGCTTACAAACTTTGATTAGGTACTTGTTTAATATGTTTTCATTACTACTATACATATATACAGGTGCTTCAGTTGATAATGGCTGCATTTGTATTCTCTATGCTTATTGTGCAAGAGGATCACTTGAAGACGTGCTTCAAAATGAAGACTTGCATCTGGATAATATGTTTTTAGCCTCGTTGGTTGCTGACTTGATTAAAGTATGTTTTCGTCCCTATTTTTTTGTATGTCTTACTTACTTAAGTTAAAACGTGCTCTATTTGCTCTAGCATTGTTATTCATGCTATGTTGTTTTGTCTCTAAACATCACCTTGCCCTTAGCATAAAATTGTAAACATAAATACTATGCGACTCGTGGGAGTACAAACAAAATAAACGTAGAAAATGTTTGTGACAGGTGACAAAAAGTATTTTTAGTGAAAGCACATATATGTTAAATAAGACTAGTAAGGACAAATGAAAAGAATAAATTCTCTAGGGACACCCACTTTATTTCTCTCTTGTGTTGCTTTCGTATTTCTCTTTCTATGTAAAGACAAATTGTGACTATCTAAATATGTACATACACTAAAAAAATTCCATGAATGATTTTTTTTTATTTTCAGGCTATGATATTCATTCATGATTCTGAAATCATAAGGTTAGTATAAGTTATATACTTTTT
>VCNE01001509.1:0-23775 GCA_009869805.1 Oncopodura yosiiana
CAGATGTATAGGCAAGATCTGTTATTCAACAACAATGCAATATTACGTTATGTTTTCTTTACTAAGTTACGTGACTGGAAGAGAGTAGGAGAGAGAGCATAAGAATAAAGAAATAAAAAAGTATTTACCCTGTGGGCAAAAAGGTTAGAAGAGTTACTATACAACTGAAACTAAACTCTTTAAAAGAGTCCCCAAAGGATATTTTATGTATAGTCACAGACCAAATAACAAGACTACATAATATTCATCATATGAGAATTGAGTGTTTGTACATTTAGTTTATAATACTTTAATATACATTTCTCTCATCTGACTTGAGTTCAATTTCTACTAACTAAACTAAAACCACTGACTGATGTTATATATAACTGAAGCCAGATTAAAGATGAAGGACAGAATATAAGGAGTCAAATGTATATAGGGTTGATATATCAATTTCTAATGTGTTACAATTTATACATCTCTTGTAGAGAACTGTAAAAGAGATTCATTCAGTGATCATATACTACATGTGCTGTTTGTCTCGACATCACAACATATGAGAGAGAAGAGATTATTAAAGATGTGACAGAGTAAATAAGCATATCAATTGATAGAGTTTTTTTAACTCTTGCTAATGTGCCTATTTATAAAAAAGTGATATTCTACTACAAATCAAAGTGTCAAAATGAAGTGTTCCTGTATTTCGCTAAGAGCTCTTGTATTTTTTGGAGCCAGGTATAATATTTTAAAATAGCAAAATTAAAAAGCTCGAGTCAATATTAATTTTATATGTTAATTGCAGTATTCATATATTCCTTGGATTGATATTATTTGGTTCATTTGTGATGCAAAGTGGCATGTACCTTTATCGATATTATAAGCCACAACCTAATCAGGTACTGCAACCCGTAAGTTTAAAATTTGAGACTAACTGCAAGTAACTAACATATAATAGCTTAAAAAGTGAGTTAATTAAAACTGTAATTAAATATGACACTATTGTTGGAAATGTATTTACAGATACCTACATTAGAAGCTGAGAGTTTTGCCGAGCTTTTAATTAAAGCTCTAATGCTACCATTGGGTATAGCAATATTTGCCGGAGTGGATCGTAAAGGTATATAATATGAAGAAGCTAAAGCAATATAGTTAAAGCAAACAGAGACGAGTAATTTTTTGAAAATTAAAATTCTATATTTAATTTCTACAGCTCTAAATCTCATCAAGTGGCCTGCAATTATTTTCATTTTTGTAAAATTGGCTCAATATGGATTCAAATTGTACTACATTCTATTTGAAGAGTTACCACCTATAAAATATGAATGGGAAAAACATATTTTACAAGGGATTGACATCGCAACTACTCTTATGTATCTCATTGTTATATTTTTGTATGTGAGAAAACTTCGTAGTGAAATGAGAAGGAGTAGTCGAAATGAAAATTATTATAAAGGCAAGCCTCATTCTGAACAAGTGTCAACTTTGAGGAGTACTAAATTAGTTGAGAGTTCTGATGAATAGCCCAATGGAAAAAACGGTTGGATAAAATGTCTCTATCTGTAATGCCTAATTTAAGAGCTTAGTATATTCTTATATTTGTTAAACGTCGTCCAAACCCAACATTATATATTTATCTATTAAAAAGTCCCATTTTGCTATTTTCTGTTAAAACCATCACTGTTATTACAATAAATACCACCGAAAAATGTCAATAACAATTTGTAACATTTGACCTAGTTCTCTCTCTTCTCTATATATGATTATAGATTTAGAAAGTGAAAATTAGGCCGTCTCAAATTACACCACATAAAGAATTCCCTATATTACATCACTAGAAACAATATATATATCAAGATCTCTCTTATAGCCTTTTCCCTGAATTCAGGTCATATAACACGTTATTAGCTATTGGAAAGTATTTCACTGGAAAAAGAAGACTTGCGCTTACATCAATTTCCAACCGCCAAATTCCAGTATCTAGTATTTTTCCAAGGCCCCAGTATCATTTCCCTGTGTCAATTTTAATTTAATTGCATATTAGTGCCTCAGTCCATAAATTGCTGAATATTTTTTAGTGTTAAAAAGTAAAGCCTCATATATATTTTGTATAATGGCATCATGAAACGAAATTTGTAACATAGTTGTGATGACTTGTGAATTAAATGCTAGACTGGCATTTTCTTACATCTGTTCCGTCTTGCATACAGTAAGTAGTCATATAAGCCATAAGATCTGAAATTTTCTAACACATTTTTAATTCTCTATGAAGCTGATGGATATTCTACTCATTGGAATATTGATTAGATGCTATATGACAACAGACACTGATACAATGTCTGAATCTCAAAGTGGCTTGACTTCCTTTGCCAATTGCCATGTATATTTTTACACCATTTTATATAAATTATCAAACCCAATTTTTCAATTAACTTAACTAATCAAATATTTTCTTTATAGGAAATTGCACTCAATCTGCCTCTCTCAATTGCTCTAACATGTTTTCTCATTTACTTATTTCTTGATGTGTGTGCCCTTCTTGGAACAATTAGCGTAAGTAAATAACACACTTTATAAAAATTATATACCTTTGCTAATTGAAAAAATATATATTATTATTTACAGGCTTATCCCGTAATGCTAACTTTTGCAGGTGTTGGAATGGCTATACTATGCTCTTTTCTTTACATTGGCTATCACGTTCAAGACAACTCAACACGAAACCTACTCAATACAGATTTCCTTTCAAAACGCGACTTTCTCTATCGACTTTTACTTTCTGCTTATACTTATGCCAGTGTTTTACAAATGGTATCACTCTCCCTAGTTTTTGAAGCAGTTCTCCGAAAAATGAGACGACGAGCTACTGGCTATGATATCCAACCACTGCCTCAACCTAATTTACAGAGAAAATTTGTACTAACCAAAAGATCTAATTCAGTCAACTCGGATGATTCTCTTGATACATTTGTCTGAAGGCTAGAAAGAAAAAAAGAATTTAAGTATTTATCTCTCTATATTGTACCTGTAATCTTCTTCAGAAGAAAAAAGTACCTTGTGATCTCTTATATAGCAAAAAAAGAAAGTCAAGTGGTATTATAAAAAATTTAGAAACATTTTAGAATCTAGGCTATGGTATTCCCTTATGTCACATAGAGTTATAATGTAACAGTATTTGCACAGGGATATATATATATATATACTTATGTAGTTCTAGTATTATGACAGTATTAGAAAGAATTAGTGTACACAGAAGAGGGTTATCTAATCTCATTATGTACACATCTCTCTTCATTTCCTTTTTGTAACAACATATTTAGCTAGAGCCAATTCTCTCACAAGAATTCGTCCTCCATTACTTATTTAGGCCTTAAAGGACACCGGAAATAAAACATTGTAAATTGTATATACAAAAAACCATTAAGCCTTGTTTAACCATTCTATACAATGTTATAATTCTATTTTTTTCTTCTCTCAGAAAGTGGCCTATGATACAATTTACATTTTCTGTGTTAATATTTGTATACCTTTTTGATTCTAATGAGATCATAAATAAAAAAATAACTTGGTTATATATATATGCATATAACACATAAAATATACAATACAACTCTCTTGATGAATTTAGATTAGCTAAATGGCCCACAGTCTTTTACATCATGTCAACTATGAACTCTCATTTTTCTTTTATCATTTATGCCCCTGTCTCGTCTCAGAAATAGAACCAAGGTTAATTTTCTTCAAAGTTTCATTAGCCTTGTTCAGCTTCTTCTCTCTTCTGCATTATACATTTTTTACTATAAGAACGTTTTGGAACATTTTCATTTCCGAAGTGAAATGGCTTCTCTATAGTGAAAAAAATCTTTGTTGCACCGTAGTATATACTTATACATATAAATTGTTATAGTATGTTATTGGGCCCTGATCTTTACGAGTCTTTTTTTCTTCTTTAGACTATTGCAAGAGAGAGAGAGAGTTGCAATCAAGTCTCGAGGGACGGATGCTGATGTCACAAAAGTGCCAACGAGAGCATACAACACTATAGTACTATATAAAAGTATAAGGTGTGTATGTAGTAACGTTTTAGCATTATTGATTTATTCCAGTGACAAAATTTTCTTTGGCATTGGCATAAACAAACAATACAATAGGAAAAGAGCTCAAACTCTCTCTACTGAAAATGATGGCAAAGAGTGAGACTCTCAAGAGTCGTGAAATAAATTTTGAACAAAAAAAAACTGGTCACTGAATTAAATCATTTTGGTTTAGAAAAAAAAGTTTTGTAGAGTTGATTTGAAATTCCAAAGAGTTGAGAGACGAAGAAAACAAGAAGAGAGAGAGATGCATAAAATATTTAGTTTAATCTTTACGAGTGTGCTAAAAGTCGTGATTCCATTGAGAGTGATATTTTATTTAGAAAATGGACCTTGGTGACTACGACAGGGTATAGAGCTGAGTGACAATAATACTACATTGGGTTGAAGTTGAAACTTCCATTCGGATAAAATACATATATAAAATGTTTACTATGCTCTCTCTGTTCATAGTAGAAAATTCCTTATATTTAAACCTTTAAGAAAGAAGGAGTGAAGAAAAGACTTTGTGACAAACTCGGTCAACTCTCTTATATACCATCATGTATTAGAGAAATCTCTCTTCTTATTGTACACACACAGAAGCTTTAAGTCTTATATATTTTGTAGAAGCCCATAGTTTTTCATTCTTTCCAACTCCCTAAATGGATAAAATGTTGTCACAAAACTAGAGCTAACCACTTCTACTCTCTCTCTCAATCTCTAGTAGAAGCAAGTAGAGTTAGGCAGCATCACTCTACTCATTTTGTCACTCTCGCTCACTCCCTGTCACAAGTGATGAGAATGAGAAAGACAAATTGTGTTTCAAACTCTTAAAAAAAGTAATTTTGTCACTTTTTACACACTATATAGATATATATACTTCATACTTTTAGAGGTGAGAAGAAATATATATACAAGAGAGAGAGCTATAGCTATTTTACAGAGATTTTGTATATAGCTAATAAATATAAATCTTCAAAGTTGCTCCAGCTTTTTACAAGGCAAGTTAGTAGGACAGTAAAGAATACGAAATAAGTGAGAAATATTTATACAACGTAGACTATAGTATAGAAGTACACAAGCAAACAATCTCATAAAAAATATAGAAATGCCTCTTCTCCACAAGAGGCTCTATAAAGGCTACTATAGTACATCATACAGGAAGTTAGTAGTCTAGATAGTAAAAATGCAATGCAATAAAGTACACTCTCTAAAAGATATCTTTTTTAGTTGTTCACATATATATACACTTCTTCTTATGTACATAACGTGTATATGTAGTAAGACTTTACTTTTATAGGAGAAGAAGAAAAGTTAGTTTTTCTGTTTACTACGTGTTTTCGCTCCATTCCACTAATTACCCGCATACTCTGTATGCTTCTTGTTCTCATTGAATGTTGAACTTCAGATTCAAGACTTTTCTCTTATGGGCTACATCATTAAATCTCCTTTTGCTACTTTCTCCACGCTTTCCAAGAAAAATGCAAGAGAAACTTAGCCATGTGTAGATCTCAATTTTATCTCACTCTTTTGCAATATAGAGAAAGCTCTACTCTCTTTCTCTCTGCCTCTCCTCACGTCTCTATTCTTGCATCCAATCAATACGCTCTCAACTATACAATCTAAATAGCTATATACACTCACTGCACACTATAACATTTACATATAGACTCATCTTTTTATATGGTGTAAACGTGAGTATAAACTCTTCGTGTGCAAAATTCCCTTATACAACATCATCCACATCTCTCGTTGTCCTCTCTGTGCAAATTCGCATATGCAAAAGCTTATGTTGTGTGAGTGTTAGTAAATGTAGTAGGTCTATGGGTTGAATCAATATTTGCTTTCATCTTGCACTATTACTTGGTGAAAAGTACGACTATATACTACTATCTAATAGTAAATGTGTAATAGAAGAGAGAAAGAGAAAGACTATATATCTATCTCTTACCATACCTATTCAATTTTACCACATCACATTCATAAATTGAATTCTCTCTAAATGGTTCGAGTAGCACAAATAGAAGTTTTGGTGAACAATGGTTAGTATATAAGCAATAGCTAAGGTAAGAGTAGAGAGCTAAGCTTATATAACAAACAATATGAGAAAGATTTCTATACATAGCAAAATAGCAATCTCATATTAAAAGAAGAGAGAGAGAGACACTCTTTTCTCCTTTTTAGATTGTATCTATTCTTCTTTCCCATCATCCCATACCCTTAGATTTTCTTGCTCGTTTCCCATTACTACTATTACTACATGCATATAAGAAGAGTCATATAGAATATATATATATACAGCATTTGAAATGCTATAGTACTTCTTGACTACTCTGACTCTCATATCGTCTTCTTCCTCTTTCTTTTTTTCCAACTCGATTTAATAGGACCATAATACAAGAATAGTACGTATCTTCTTCTTCTTGGAGTCAAGTCACTCCTTGTGTCGTGTGCATATATTGTAGTCAGCATAGGATATCATAATATACTTTAAGAGAGAGAGAGAGCTACTTTCTCGTATATACTTTCTCTTTTGATCTGACTCACTTTCTCTTTTGCATCTGCGTTCTCCTCTATTTTCCCACACATATAGAGAGAATGGAAAAGAGAGTTTAGAGTAGACGACGACTAAAAGTAGAAAATATTAGTAGACTCTTGTGTTTCCGTCGTCATCATCGTCCTTCCAAAAACTCTATAGTAGAATGGGTGAATATATGAATGAGAGTTCTTTCTTCTATGATAGTATATACTAGTATCGTCGTCATCATTTTATGTAAGTCTATGTTTAGTATGTTTTCGGTGAGTATAGGACGTCTGCATGAAAAGTAGCTTTGATATGAGACTAAAAGAAGCACGATTTAGCTTTTAATGAAGCATAATGCTGACAATGTTTTAGGGGTGATTTGCTTTAATTAACGTTGAATTGCAGAATGTGGTTTTAATCATTTAAGCAGTAATGAATTCATCAATGATAAACAACCAAATTGTTCACAAAATCATCTACTTCTTAATATAAAATAGAACATATTTCAACTCAAGAATACTGAACGACGTCAAACTTCAAGCAATACTTTTTTTAAATTATTTCTCTTATAGAATAAGGCTCAAAATGCCAATGCTACAGTTAAAACTTCATTTTTTAATAATCTAATATTACAGTGAATATATACTGAGAAATTCATCACGATAAGATAGTACAATTATACCTAATTTTCAATATGAAATACAACACATTTCAACTCAACAATATTGAACGACGTCAAACTTCAAGCAAAAATTATAGTTTTCGTAAATTCTTTTTTTTGGAATGAAACTCAAAATGCAAATACAACATTACTTCATGTTTTATAATCTTATGTTATTAAGGTGAATTAAGATATACCTACTTTTTACTTTGAAATACAATACATTTAAACTCAACAATATTGAACGACGTCAAGCTTCAAGCAAAAATTATGTACCTCATGCAAATTATTTCTCTTGGAATAAAGATCAAAATTAGTCAAAATGCTACACTTATATCTTCATTTTCTACAAAACTCATTTACACTCATAAATACATTACTCCATCTCTTTTCTCTATCACATTAGTTTTCTACTCTCTCTCTCTCATCTCTCATCATACAACAAATACAGAGTAGCATTTGGCATTTAAGTGACAACGCAACATTATGTAACATACGTTTGACGTCGTCTTCTGTTATTCTGTCACTCCTCATGTCGTGTCGTCCTCTCAAGGCAAAACTGAAGATCAATGTCAGTCAATTCAATACAGCTCAACAGAGAATCGACATTCTAGACAGAACGGAGCCTCCTCTACTCCTCGGCTGTCTACTTTCTCTCTCTCTCTCTCTGGAGCTCATATATTTATTATTTTTCTATTTGGCTCAAATTATTCTCTCTTCCGCCCACCAACCAAAAATATCAACGGCAGAAATCTTTCTCTCTCTCTCTCTCAGGGTCGACTATACTGAAAAAAGCTACAACTGTAGGTTACACACATATATAGCTCAGCTTCAAGAGTGACAAAACGACACTGTATACTTTCTCCTTATATTCGTATGTCTATGTGTGGAAAACTAGTCAAGTGGAAGCATTCTGAGCAGAAGCAAGGATAAAAAAGGAACATTGGAGTATAGAGTTAGAAAGCGTTAGTGTTATGTACATTCGTTCAGGATTTGTACAAGAGTAAAAATGGGTTACAGTTATATTACAGAAAAACATTTTTAGCAACTCTCTTCTCTTCTCGTCTTCTGTATGCAATGAGAAAAGAGTGGAGGATTCTCTCTCTCTCTCTTCAACATTGAGAAAAGTTGGTGGAGAGTGAAAGAGAAAAGAGCAGACAGAAAAGAGAAAACTCTTTCACCCAAAGACTCAAAAGAAGTTTTTTTTCTCTTCCAAAACTTTCTTTTACCAAAATCATTGCTATCGTATATTACAACTCTTTTACTCTACATTACATTGCATTGCACAATATATCAAAAAGTGTGGAGGAATTGGTGAAAAGTATTGTAGAAAATTCCTTCTCTAATAGTAATAAGGAAACAAACAACTGATACTCTGTATTGTGTATATTATTTCTTTATATATTTCTACAACAATTTCAATTCTTTAGGTTCACCACTTTTTCTCAATTGAATGTGTGCCTAAGTCTTAAAGTTGTATAGCTCATATAATAGTGAACTGTGCACAAAGTTCAGTCTTGTGCAAAAGTAGTTGAACCGCTACTCTCTCCAGCCTATACTATATACATACATATACTTCACTTTATATATCATAGTTTTAGCTCTCTGCTTTCTCTACAAAGTCTAAAGTTCGAGTTGAGCTGTATGGAACGAGGACGATAGAAATAGAGAGACGAAACGAGAAAAGGAGAAAACGGGATCAGTAGAGAAGAGAGCGCAGTGAAAAGACAGAGTCGTAGTTTCTTTCACTCACTTCAGAAGAGCTCATTGTGATTTTTGGTTGGGATCTTCAGCTCACATAAGAAAGGCAGGCATATATATATTTTCTAGTGCCGAAGAGAAAAAAAAGTAAAAGTGGGTGACATTTCTCATCTCTCTCTGTGCTATTCATATAAGTTCAAATGCCATAAACAGAAATTTCTGCTGATTTCACCAAAAAAAGAAAAAAAAATATATCATCTGTACTCAAGTCTTCCAAAATACGCCTGAGTATCACGTTACACACTTATTGCATTATATATTGTATGTATATGTTAGGACAAATATTCTAATTTAATAATAAGAGACAAGAGCTTAATAATCTCGCGTACCTTTTATTATATATATATGTCTCTTGTTGAAAGTTGTATATCATATAGGAAAAGCTAGAGATAAGATTGGTACAATAAAATATATATATTATTTGTGTTGTTGTAGTAGTGTGCTGTTGTGAAACGTTGAAACAATGTGGAAAGTTGAATATGTGTATTGTGATCTCTATTGTGTTGTTTCATCATCATGTACTATGGAACAAGAACGGATTACAAAGTGGGTTTTGTTTTACAAGTCATGAGAGGAAAGGAGTATTATTTGCAAACTTTTCGCTAGTATAAAAGTATTTGTGTGTGCACAACAAAAAGTTTTTTGTGGCTCATTGCTCATTCCTCTTGTTAAGGATCGCATCACTATATAATATATATATATATATGTACACCAGTTGTTGACGACGATACTATCATTGTCATTTTGTGTGTGTGAAACTACTACTAGAGATATTTGCTTTAGTTCGTCATTGAGAATCTAGTGGAATTTGTTAGTGGTGGTAAATTTTTGTTCTCTGTACAAAAGTTTGGTTGTTTCCGGTGCATGGACTTTAAGATGTGCTGCTGCTCTCTTCGCAGTACTTCGATTTGTTTAGCATCAATCCATATTTATACTGGCTTTGGTCACATGTTGACAATGATTGTCTTCCCAATTCTATTCATGATGAGTAGTCAACCTAGTGTAAGTGCAGAAGAAGAGTTGAACTTTTCTTGTTGGTTTCTTCTTGTTGTTTGATAACCTTGTAAAAAGTTTTTTATGAGTCTAAATTGTTTTCTAAATTACAGGACATTCCTTTCGTCTCATATGTGCCAGCAATGTTATACAGTGTTATATATTGCATGCTCGGTAAGAATGATCATAAAGTATATAAACTATTTATATATATGTATAAGAGTAGTAAATAGAGACTGTTGTGAAACAATAACTTTTTCGTCTCAATTAACACATGTACATTTTCACAGAGAAGAGAGTTTACGATGATGTTACTATACAATCATTTAATCAATAACTCAATTTAGGTTTCATCATATTCAAAGGAATTGAGAATGAGTCCGTCTCAGCAATTAAATGGCCTGCTGTTGGATTTGCTCTGTTGGAAATTGTTTTCTTTTTTCTAAGGATCGTTTTGCAAATTATACCTACTCCGGTTGTTGATGATATTCCAAGCAGCCAGGTACTATACAATAAATTCTTAACATTTTTTCTTAGTGATGACTTTAGTACTAGTAGATGGCTATAGTAATAGGTTGAGTTAAAAGATTGTATACTTTGATTCAATTTAGGTTTATGTTTCTTAGAACAGAATGAAATTATTCCTGTGCTGATTGTATTAGCTTTATAGTTCTAAATAAGAATTTGCAAGACTTTAATATTCGATTGAAGTTTTTCATTTGACTTGTGCCAAAAATATCAAAAAATTCAGGTTCTAGAATTTTTCTCAAGTTTAGTTGCGTAGAGAGATTCATGATTTCAGAAAACCACGCCGCCGTTTATCTTTTTCATGTTCGAACTTCCTAAAAAATTGAGTTCTACGTAGTTGGAAAAATATTGTTCCTTGGCATAATTTTACAACCTGAATCTTATTGACCGTTTGTTAAAAGTATCTTCGATAAAAAAGCAGAGACTTCGAGTTTTTAATTTTAATGTTGAAAAAAAGAATAGACTCACTCAGATTCTATAGTTGCAGTTTGAGAAAACTGCACCGCCACTCATTATGCTTATGTTGAAAATCGGTCACAGCAATAGTCAAAATTTCAGTTCCCAAGTCCTCCTACCGCGGTTTTTTCATGCTAAAAATCCCTCGAAATAATCAAAATTCAGTTGGCTCTCTCAAAAATTTCTACAACTAATACCTCAGAATCTTGATTCTTTCTTTCACTAAAATAATCTCATTGTCTTCTAATCTAGCAACCTTTCGTCTGGACCATCTATAATACTCTCCAGTATTTCATTTTCACAATCGTTGGAGGAATAATTTACTTGTGCATTTTATTTCTACACGTTCAGAAATTAAGTGGAGCTGAAGAGGACTTGTTAAAAAGTAAATGTTTTTCATAACTCCAATCTAATACCACATTCCAATTTTACTAAACTTTCTCTCTTCTCTTTCCACAGTTTATCGAAATCCATCCGCTGAGCCACGGTTAACTCTCGAGTCTCGCTTACCAAAACTAAGACTCCCCAAAATGCGCCTACCACCAGGAGCTGTAGCAATGCTAGGTATAAAAAATGACTCTCAACAACAACAACACCAACAAAGATCACAAGAATCATCATCTCAACAACATCCACAACAACAACAACAATCTCAACAACAACATCTTCATCATCAACCACATCACTCAACACCTCATAATAGTCCTAAAATAGTCACCAAATCTAATCAACAACAACAACAGTACAACAATTCAATTCAAGAGACTCAAATGGGTGGTAGTGGTCTCAATGATATGAATATGAATAAAAATAAACCACTCGTAGATATAGTTAATCCTAACGCACCACCACAAATGCAACAACAACCACAATCACCCTATTTTCTTGGCAAAACATATAATAAAATGAATGGAAATGTCATGTTTCCACCAGATGAATTTGATGATCCTTGGCGTCCACCACCTCGAATCGTACCAATGGGCCCTCCTCATCCACCAATGAGACATCATTACTCACCTTGTCCTCCTCCTTTAGCACCACTTCAAGAACCTCCTCGTCGTGTTGTCAATAGTTCAATGTGTCCACCATATGCTACAAGTCATCACTCATTTGACTATGATGAAGATCCTGAAGAGCCTATTATTAATAATCATCCAATCTCTCCTCCTTACAGGAGATTACCTATGAGCCCAAATTTCTCAACAAATTATTGCCTCACATGAGAATGGCTTCCGGATCCTCCCTGCTCAACTCTAGGGAAAGGACGGAGAGCAACTATTCATCAAATCTATGAACTAAATTAATAATATACTTATATGTGAGATGACAATGACAAAAAAGACCCCCGAAAAAAAACTAATCCAGCAGGGTGACTGTGTTGAAGTTTGTTTAGTTTCATACGACTAAAACTACACGTAAAAAAGGTAATAATATACAAAAAAAAACAATTTGTACTTTAGAAAATGAGAGACAGAACTTATTACATAAGTAGAAAAGTACATTGTGCTAAGTAGATTATATATTACTAAAGAAAAATCATACAACACGTTAATCATATGAATCAGCATAGTTTTTTGTAATAGTTGGTAATTAAGATATATAGATTTGTTGTGTGAGACGCTTAAATAAGATTTTACTATAAAAATTTCACGATGACTTGAAAACACAGAAAAAATAATATAGATGAAAAAAAAGCTCAATAATAATATGGCTTCCATTTTCTCAATATCAACAACAATACCTGACTTATTAAACTCACAGAAAGAAAAACAATTCATTTCTTCTTCATCACGACAAGAAAACACAGAGACTTCTTCTTGCTACTAGTCACTTAATCACTCACTGTCATGTCACGTCACTTTTTTTCTAGATTATATATTGCTGATATGCATGTCTATGTATATGCTATACACAAAACTAATAATTAATAAGCGATTAATAAACTGGCTATATAATCAAATGAGAAGAGAAAAACTGTACTGAATTACGAAATTGCATGCTCTAAAAGTTTTTTCTAATCTTCTTTAACAAACAGAGAGTTATACAAGGTGTAGGCGTACACTATATAAAGTACTAAAAAGGCAATCAAGATTGACGAAAAGGAAAAGAATATATATCACAAAAAGTATTATATGAGTTTTTTAGTTCCTTTTTACTTCTATACGTTTCATGCAAGAAAAAAACGATAAGGCAAATGTACTTTAGCAGTTTTTAACACTCAATATAATAATATAGTAAAACACTAACACACACAATCCTGCAACTTAATGCTTCCAAATCACAAGACAATTTCACTTAACTTATTATATACTATATAAGAGAAAAAATATCAAGGTCAGGTCATTGGCAGTGACTTTTTTGTAGACACGAACTAAATCAAATCTCACATGAAATGAAACACGTTACAAAAAAGAAATGAGTAAAGTTCAAAACTTAATTTTTCAAATTTCAAAAAATTTGAGAGCTATAGAGAGAAGATATATAGATAGATATAGTATATATGGTGTATACTTTTATACTAGAAGTTTATAAATGGAAGCTAATAATGCACTCACTGTCGTCGTCATCTCTTAATTAGTCAAATATCTCAAAATGTTATTATCATTGTGTAGAGAAAGTAGAAAAGAAGGAGTCAGGACTTTCACTTTAGTGTATAAGAGAGTAAGTAATGGATTTCACAAATTAGCTAATTAAGTTTCGGAAAATGTACCTGACCCATTTAAGAGAGAGAAAATGGGCTATGCCATAAACTTACGAAAACTTCCATTTCCTTCACTGCTATTACATATGTATGCTATACTCGTCTTATATACACCAACAGAAAATACGCTGACTTTGACTTGACGATTTACTTAATATATAAAGCACAAGCTAAAGCACTGAAGAGTAAAGCAAAAAGAGAAAACTTGTGCTTGAGAGCATTTACATTTATTATTCTATGACATTCTTTATATTATGACTCTGGTTGAGATCTTGAGATCAAAAGCTAACGAGGAGAAGCTCAGGTTTTTTAACTCGAGAATTTAATAGTGAAAAAGTCAAAAAGATTCAAAATATAGATTCAGATTCCAGAATTACTTACAGCATACATCTCTTAAGCTAACTTTGGAATTTTGATGCTGAAATTGAAATTTTGGTTGAGAAAGGCTGAGGATTTCAGTTTTCGGCATCGAAGTTCCAGAGTTAGATTAAGAGATGTGTGCTAGAAGTAATTCTGGAATCTGAATCTAGATTTTTTTTTACTATAAGATTCTCGTGTCAAACAACCTGAGACTTTCCTAGTAAGAGAAAGCACACAAAAAAACAACACTGTAACGTTGTCTTCCGTTTTTTGAACCTTAACCAACGACACTGCAATTGCAACACTATCAAATTATCAAATATAATAATTAAATACTCATTTAATACTCTATATTGACCACACGTATCTATTCTTCTCTCAAACACATTATTATAAATTACATATTTATGAGCCCTAATTATAATTCTTGTTATAATAAAAGAAAACAGAGAAAAAAATTCAAAAATCCTTTTAGTTTATATATAGTTGTATATATTAGTTTGATGACCTTACCTGCGATTCTAGAAACATTCAGGAAAAAATGTGTTATGAATATACAGATGTGTTCCATTGAATCATATAGTTGCAGAGTATTGTTATGATAAAAAAATATGTACGAGTGCATTACACATTATGTATAAAATACTTAAATGTACTTGTAGAGTTATAAAAATGTCATCATAAATGTAGATTTTGTATGTGTATATTATATAACAATGTATTAGAAAAACAACAACACCTAAGATTACTTATGTATTATTACAATAAAATTGTAAAGAAGAAAAATTTTTAGAGGAAGACATAATAAGTAGCCGGATACAATACAAGGTATATATAAATCAAAATATAAAAAAATATTAAAAAAGGAAACTTTACAATTTACAACGCAATAATAAATACATTGCTCAGAAAACATAACGTATATATCAGAAACTAAAAGTCGATTCTGAAGAAAATTGGAAAGAAGATACAAAAATTATTCATAAATCCAAAATCATAATGTTATCTCACGTACACATAACATATATATATATATACTCTGTAAAAGATTGCATTGTTGTTAGCACATGTAGAAAAAGTCTCACACAGAATGATATACACCTAAAAAAGTCAGTTGTACAATGTTAACCTTGTTGTATCAAAAAACGTAACGCTATAAATATAACACACTACAGAATATAAATAAAATTGATGTAAGATGTAAAACCACACACATACACACTGCTACTATACTATATACTCTACTATATATACTACAATACACATGATAATAATAAACTTGCAATAAAGATGATAGTTTGAAATTGAAATTTTGTGATTCTATATGCTCTTCTCTTACAAGGCAATGATACAGCATTGCAAACTCTGATTTTTATGGGGCTAATTTTATTCAATGGAGGACCATTAAAAAGTGTATTCCAAAGAGATATTCTAAACAGGTTAAAAAATCAAATATCTTTGAAGTTCAATGCTGACAGGAATTATTCAATATGAAAATGCGTCTTAAATGCAAAATTAAAATATCTTAAGGGGTTCATTAGTACTAAAAAAGTTTCCTAAAAATATTTTAACGACAGAGGTTTCAGACTCTAAACTCTATCTACTAAAATTAGTTTTATTAAACTCATCGTTTGCAATGCTATATTATTCCCTTGTTGTAACTCGATATGTTGAAATGCACATTTTCATGCGTCATGAATTTTGTAGAACAGAATTTTCTACTTCAGACCTTATAGTAGAAAAGACATGTGTTACATGAAACTCTACTCTCATCATGATAATGGTAGAATATTTATGCAGGAATTTCAATTAGTGTGAAAGAATTTCAACTTTCACGCAGTCCAAACGTATTCTACACTCTACTATATACTTTCGCCCTCAATGAAACAGCATTGAATTACAACATAGAACACATTAATTTATTTCATTTTCGTAATACTTTTTGTGTTTCATATTACATATTATTATTATACTCCCGTATATTATTACACAACAACATATTATATTTCTTACTCTGCACTGATGACTATAAGTATAGCATTATGATGTGACATTGAACATTGAATTAGTAGCAGAGGAGAAAGCATCATAATAACACAGAAGAGAGAGAGATAGACGTCATGGATAGCTGTAGCTACATATTGAATTTATCTTACAGTTAAGCAATTAAAGATTATTATAGTGTGGAGAAGGTGAAATGACACTCTGGTTATAATGGCTTGTGTGATATAAGAAGATAGAGAAAAGTAGTAGGCCATAACAATGAATCAATGACATTCTGAAACGTATAAGTGTGTGGTCGACACTCGACATTCTCATTTTATGGTGAGACTATATAAGAACACATTGCAATCTCTCTACCTATCTATAGTTATAAAGCTTTAACCATAGTACATTGTTTCCTATTGACTTTTGACATTTTGAAAAAGGATTTAGTCTCTATCACACTTTCACCATTATATAACTTTAGCTTTATTTTCTAAAGCAGAGAGCTGGAGTCTCAATAGTAAATATATTGTCAATAACTAAAAAAAAGATAAAATAATTTAGAAAGAAAAAAACATAAAAATTATTTCTCAACAATACTATCAAGTCTTATAATAGTCGTACTTTTCGTATTACTAGTAGAGCTTCTCGTAGTACTTTGTCGAGTTCTATCAATACTAGAACTTCCTTTCCCAGCTCCAAATCCAAACTCATCTTGGAGCATTTTCCAAATTTTCCATTTGAAATCAAAAGCAAAGAATATAAACGTTCCTTGCAGTCCATTGAAGGTAACAAATGCATACTCTACCCATTGCCATCCAGTTGATGTGGAGAGAAAGCCGAGAATCCATGTTAAGCCCATTATAATACTTAGTTTTGCGTACAGTTTGAAATGAATTTCATCTGAGGCTTTCGTAGTAGAGCTATTACTACCATTAGTTGTAGAAGAAGTATTACGAGTTCCACTTGAGTAGCTATGTTGTAGAGTCGTAGCTCTTTTAGGCTCTTTACACTTCAAAACTTTCTTGGCATCTCGATGTTGAGTTAGAATGGCTTTAGCTGACAGAGAGAAGAGAATTAGATTGATTGTAATTAGGATGGCGATGGGCATATTGAAAAATATCATCAGGCTCTGTAAATTTATAAATTCAAATGACATTCTTGTTACTTTATTTAATAATTACGGTAGACTATTTCTATAGAGGTATGTATAATCTCTGTCTATGCTAATGAATTGGAATTACTGGTAATAATAACGGTGTAAATTATTCAGATTTTGTCCTACTGTTATATATAAAGCTACAGTTATAGTAGAGAGTAAGATATATTTATGTAGTGGTAATCTGTTTATAGTAAGATTTGCTATGCTAAATAACTATGTCTATACCATAGTCTCTACGCTTTATTTTTCTCGTATATTTGAATCTATTGAAATCTAATGTAGGATTTCTAACTTAGAAACCTTTATAGACAGAACCTACTATACACTTTACAATAAAACAATTAAGTAGTCTCACCTGCTTCGTGTTAATCCAACATAAATCATTATGTCCATACATAGGTCTAATTTTCTTAATAACATTTTGCAAATCCAAATCCTCAATTTCAAGTTTTGCTACTCCAAACTCAATAGTAATAGCTGTTAGTACAATTAAACATGGAAATATCCATGCATAACAACTATACTTAACAAATGTCATAATTCTACTACTGCGAGAAGGGGAATGTCTGATTGAGCTAAATGTTCTCCAGATATCAAAACTCATGATGTTCATCCAGAAAAAGGAAGCAAGGAAAAAATAGTGCATGAGTATTGCTGCTGTCACACACAGAATGTGAATTTCATTATGAATCAAAGTGAGAAATATCAGTTGACTAGTGCATAAACAGAGTGTCAAGCAAATGAGATTTTTTCCTGAGGAAAGAATAAACAAATTAATATGTGAATTTTTATACCAAAAGATATGCTGCTCTAAACAAAAATCTATTATTTATTTACTCATGTGAATTGAATATATATATGACAAAAGATTTTTAATTATTTTTACGATCTTGGCCATTGGTTTTGAGATTGGTGTATTGTCTGCCGTATCAAATTGCCAGAAATGTCTATGTGACATAACTACAAACAGAAAAGATAATAATGAGAAATTAAAATCATAATTATAAACATATATAAAAATTATTTCTTACCTTAACTGATGTAGTTTACTTCAAATAAAACAATTTTAAGATAAAATTTGCCCGAATTAGAGTTCAAAAATTTTTTGAAACATTTGGACTACTTTTTTCGTCCCTGTCTCTTTTTCAGTTCAAAACAAAATTAATAAAATGACACATATAGCACTATTGCGATTTAAGCTATTTAAAACTAAAACTAACCTGGTAAATTTCTCAATTTTGGTAGCAAGATATACAAAGTTATATGAAGTAGAGAGAAAAAGACAGAAATTCCTAGAAATGTTCTTGAGACATAGTTAACTATAGCTGAAAACTTTGTTTCAAAACCCATATGTAATTCTTTAGCACAAATTGATACTGTGCTTGAATTCCATTGCTCATATTGTCCTTCATCATAAATTTTGATCTGAGTACTTTCACCACTTGAGTTTTCCGTTGCTTTTAAAGAAATGTTAATGACAATAGACTTGTTTTCTAATAAAGTGTACTCATGTTGACTGAATAAAATGAGGAAGCAACCAGAAGAATTTGATGAGTTATTAGTAGCATTAATTCCATTAGAGCCACCATTCTCATTAATAGGATTTAAATCATCATTAATATCAATAGCAATACATATACCATCTTTTAGTACAAAATCTTTTGGGCATAGAGCTGGATGACAACTATTTCTTATATAATCCCAAACTTCATCTTCTTTACATTTCATATTATACCCAACATAACTTTCTCCAAAGGCAAAAGTAAAATCAAATAATAAGCTAATTCCACCAGGTGAGCCAATTACAGCATCAGCAGCTCCTGGAGGAATTCTTGATAAAGGTGGTGGACTATATCTCATACAACTAATGTCTCTCAAAGCTCTAACCTCATCACCATTATATTTCTCTTCATTATGACATAAATAACAATGAGGATTTTTGTAAATGAGTTGTTTCCCTGTTTCACGACTTGGTCGAGTGACAACATATTGAGAGTAAGAGCTACACAGACGAATTGTGGCTTCATTCTTATAGTCCTGTGGACAATAGTCAACCGCTGAAAAACCACAAAAACGGACATCTGGCACAACTGAAGTTAAACGACTGTTGGACAAGTCAGAAATGTAGAGACCACAATATGTTGATTCATATTGCCAATATCGTTTTTCTGGAATATATTTTGAGTTGGCTACAAAGTTAGATCTTTGAATTGGGCTAAGTTCTGAACTACATAGTATTTTCATTGCCATTGTTTGAATTTCATTGTTGTCTATACCGTTACAACGAGCACAGTATATGTTTTTGTAAAGTTTTCCTGTAAAGTTGCTGTAAACTGGGAGATCAAGAAGGTAAGTATAATTTGATGATGGAATTGTTTCTGGAGCATTGCAATATTTTATGTATTCGTCGTTACTATTTGGACAGTCACTTATCATCATTGCCCAAGTGTCCTATAAGGTAAGAATTGTATTACTAAATTAATTTCTTGTAACTACATTATACTATACTATACAGCTTATCACATCTATATTTTTCAAGCTCTGCTATGTCTCTAAATTAATTATCTCCTTACCTCATGCTGCACTCTAGAGCAACGCCAAGGACTCCACTTTTTCTTCGTTACAGCAGCCGAAGTACAACAATCCCCAAAATCTTCACACAGTGCATCACACCTACAATGAAAAGGCTCTCTTTGAAAATCAATTTTATCATTTCTCGCACCCCAACTTGTTGGTTGTTCTTGAAAACAATTTTCCTTTGGACATTTTTTCTTAAAATCAGATTGCTTAATTAAATCATAATCATCTTCTACACTACCACCACTTTCTCGATCAGGAGCTTCATCATCAATATACTCTACAGACTCATCACTATTATTCTGATTAGGTTTAACAGTGTCAAAAATAGAGATTTGACTAGCGTTGTTAAAAGTCAAATTTACAGGTGGTGGTGAATGAATAGGTTGTTGTTGTTGAGTTTCTTGACTTTTAGTAGAGGCACTGTCATTTTTCTCAAAATCGTCACCAAATACTAGTTCCAAATTGGACATATCACTACCTTCACTCTCAGCATAGCTTGCCACGATACTAATGCTCAGAATCAGAGCAATTAGTTGAATGTCTTTAAGCCACCTTGTTTTTCTCAACATTATGAATTAATGTCAGTTTCTCCTTGCAACGTGACAACTCGTTAAGCACATGTGTTGCACTTTACACTATATAGAGTTGTAGTATGTATAAACTTATATTATATAATATAACGGAGAAAGAAGAGAAAAGTAATTTATTATAATTTTTTGAGTTAATTTCTTCATCTTTCACTCATACAACATGACACTTCACACTATGAGCTCAAAAAATTGTCTACTTTTTTTCTTCTTTGGCACGCCTTGATCTTGTAGGAAGAGAAACACTTGTACACCTTATCTCACTTTTTGGACGTCTCAAAATAAACAACTACTCAGTCTTTGGCAAGTATAAACATTAAGCAGCGTATTTTTTTAATACTACGTGCACTTCCTACGTTTGTAAATGCAAAATTTTTGTAAATATCTAAAGAAAAAAGTGTTGTTTATACAATGTAAGATGAACAGTTTGCAGTATTGGTGGTGACAGAACACGAATGTTATACAATGTTACAGTTTGGTCGACAAAATATAAGTCAACGGGGTAACAAGATGCTCACTTGGGTTTTATATAGACTTGCAAGTTCATTGCTGAATACATATCTATACAACAGTTACAGTTATATTATAGTGCTGGTATGTATCATGACGAAGAGATAGTTTTACTCTTCATGTGGTCCAGTAGAGAAAATGACATGAAATGTAATAAGAGGCTTATATCATGCCTAGAACTATTTGCTCATAATCTTGGAACATGACTTGACTCTTTGCTATGATGGAAATATCTTGTTGTGTCAGTAATAATGTTGTAAGACTAAACCGTCGCTAATTGTTGTTTTTGTATCACGAACTAACTCTGCAAACATATCAGATAATTTATAAAAAACATTTATTAAAATTACTTTGAACTAGTTTATAATATTGGGGAACTCAACTAAGACTAATTTTTGCTTTTCTGTCATCTATTGTTGCAACTTTACAAGATTTTTGCTAACTTAATTCGGGAAATGAGCCGCAAACTATTTTATCAATGCCACTTCTAAAGGTTTAAAAAATACTGAGACACTAAACCGCCGTTTAATATTATTATTACAAAACGGTTACAGATTTATACCACCTCAAAAGTTGAATTGAGCAGTTGAATTGAGCAATACGACAGCCAATCAATCAACAACAAAGCTAAAAAACTTTTGAATTGATTACCATCAAGTTTTTACTTCGAAATTTATAATTTAACACACAACAAAAATCACTCGTATCAATTCTTCTTTTTGACAGACACTCAATTTCAGAGTACCTAAAGGAAGTGAATGAATCAGCAGCTTAAAAGCATCTAAAAATCTTTTCTCATCTCCATATATGCACGTTTGTATAACTCGTAACAAACATGATGACCATCATAAAAGTGCTAAACGATATTGACCCTAAATGCAAAGCAAATAGTATAAATTCTACATTAGTTATTTTTAACCTTGACTCTCTCTTATTACGACTTTACGTCAGAAAAGCTACAGCAATCAATTGGGAAATTACGCTAGGATAAAACTCAAATCATAGCTAATGCTATTGTAATGTAACAATAATCATTACAAGTCATGAGTCACGACCCTTTGTACATTAACATTTCCTATCTCTTTTCTTCATATTCTGTAGCAAAATAGAAATCCCATATAACAGTAGAGCTTTACTGCGAAATAAAATATCAATTCATACATTCATATTTGATCTTGTTTAATTCAATTGAAAAGGCAAGTAATAATTGGGCAATTGAGTGTGTAGACTAATAATTTGATATGGCTTCTTTCTAGACAGTATGACATAAAATTCACAACGTCTTAGACAATTGACATCCTGCATCTTTATGACTACCACAAAAGCCACTATAAAAGGACAATGGAATTAAAAGCAAAGCTTATGGTTTTTGGTCTCTGTCTGGTGGCAGAGTCGCAATAAATTTTATGGTTTCTTCTGCACACTGCTCACCATCAACCTCTCTATCTCTTCTCTCATGATTCATCTTCTTCTCAAAGAGCCACAGAATCCTTTTAACTTACAAAAGATAAATAGAACATAAACCTTTGCAGTTCTCTTGAGTCAGAGAGAGATAATATCCTAAATTCATACATGTTCAAAAACCAAATTCTTAACACAACACTGAGCACTCATGCCATATATACTATATATAATATATACATCATGACAGTTGTCATTTGCCATGCAATTTCCTCGAGCAAAAGGAAAATGTGCTCTATTTAATAGTTCTAACCTTAACTATCATTTAGCATTGAACTAAATCTCATCAGAAAACAAAATGCGGGTAGTCATATTACATTTTGTAGTGTCATGTACATGTCACTTGCTTTTTGCTCGTGAGTTGTTCGTGTGTACACAAAATATATTGCAAAATGACAAGAGTGGAAATTGCGTCTCTTACAACAAACACTTTTCATCCTTCTCTCTCGTGTCCAGCATATTTGTAACCTTTCTCTCTCTCTCATGTCGTTTGTCCTCTATTGTCAAATGTCATCCTTCTCTTATATTCTTCTACTCACTCATATCAATAGCAATCTTTCAGAAAAGATATTGATAGCAAAAATAGTTTCATTGAGACTAGATATATATGGCTATAGTAAAAGAATAAAAGATGATGTCAAAAATCAATAGAGTGGAAAAAGAGCTTAGTCGTTACAATTCTTGGAGAAATTCTAGAGTAGTAGTAGAGAGATATGACACAAGTAAATAATGGGTAAAGTTGCTTTTCTAAATGAATTCTGCTACTTTTGCATGAGTATCAGAAGCTGTTAGAATATATTTGCAAGAGGAATCTAGAGACAAAGTTTTTGAGCAAACAAAAAAGAATAAGTTACATCATACATCAAATCACATAAGACAAAAAAGAAGGAGAATAGCTACTTTACCAAAATTTTCAATAATGCTTAGTGTGTGTGAGCAAAAGGAAGAATTTTCAAGGGAATTATATAGCATTGCAAATGTAGAATAATTTTATTCAATGGAGGATCATCAAAAAAAGTCTATTTGTGAGAGACTTCTTTTAAATGTGCATTTTGAGGTCAAAAATATTTTTAGATTTCAAAAAATTTAATATTTTTGAAGTTCAACGCTGATAGAAATCATTCAATGTGAAAACGCGTCTTGCTTGCAAAATTTGCATTAGTTCACTTAGGGTTGTATCCACGTATTTTTGAGGAACCAGACTGAAAATGCGCCCTAAAAGAAATATTTAAGGACACAGATTTAGTCAATAAAATACTCATTCTACTAAAATTAGATCTATTAAGATCATCGTTTGCAATGATATATCATTCCCTTTTTGTTAGTCGCCACTGTCTACTTCTACTTTTGTAATATATCACCAAAAAACGAGTTCAAGGAGAAGAAGATTCATATTCAAATCATATTGAAATGACTTAGAGAGGGTTACATGCGAATTCCTCGTACAAAA
>VCNE01001510.1:0-10904 GCA_009869805.1 Oncopodura yosiiana
ACCAAAAGCTTTTGAAGGAGAAAAGAATGAAGGTGTAAATGGCTCATTGGATTTGCTGAATTGAGCTTTAGTTTTAGGGATAACTGTTAAAGGTGAAATTAACGATTTTTTAGAAAGAGAATGGAAAGGTGAAAGTTAGAAAGCAATGAGTGAGCAAGACGTCGTTTGAAAAAATTTTGGTACTTAGAATTTTGAAGTTTAGTTGGAGTATATAGTTTGGGATTAACTTTTATGAATAAAGATTGAAAAGTTTGATAAGGAATAATAAGTCTTGAGTAAGAAAATATTATGAAATATTAAAAGTCATTGGCCCGTCATTGAAACGACACTGGCAAAACATCAAATTAAGTGCATTTGGGCAAAACTTTAGAGGAACTTTAGAGCATCAAATCCCAGCAAAGATTCCAAGGCATTTGCCTATTGGTTTACTTCTGAGCTAATGCTGTGCTTTCTCTAATGTTTTACCAGTGCCATTTCGGTGTGGGCCCAATGGCTGAGTTAAGAAACCAAGCCAGCTTTGAGGCCTGTAGTAAATTGTAAAATCATGAAGCTGGATATTATTCAGTGGTTGTTGAGAAGGTTTTTTTACTGTAGAATCTAAAATGATTTTTACCAGCATTGGCCCGACACTGGCAAAATATCAAATTAAGTGCATTTGGGCAAAACTTTAGAGGAACTTTAGAGCATCAAATTCCAGCAAAGATTCCAAGACATTTGCCTATTGGTTTACTTCTGAGCTAATACTGTGATTTCTCTAATGTTTTACCAGTGCCATTTCGGTGAAGGCCCAATGGCTGAGTTATGAAACCAAAAGAAGCTTTGAGGCCTGTAGTAAATTGTAAAGTCATGAAGCCAGGAATTTAATATAATGAGTCGAAACATTTTTTTGTATTATTGATAGAGCATTATGGATTTGGAAGTCGACACATTATGGCAATATTAGGATTTCTTGGTTTTGTATGTGCTTATGGAATGCGAGTCAATTTATCATTAGCAATAGTCGATATGGTCTCAATTACAAACTCATAGTGCTAGTCATCACTCAAAGTCAAATGTTACAAATTTAGCTGAAGGAGTAGAAGAAGAAGACGTTGTAAGTTCTAGTGCAGAATTTAATTGGTCTAGTGAAGAGCAAGGACTTATACTTGGTTCTTTTTACATTGGCTATGTTATACTTCAGGTATATTAAAATATTTGATTTAATGGCTGCCTATTACTATATACTTTGGTTAGCAATCAAATTCCATGTTAGAAGACTGGAGAATTTCTTTCCAGAATCACTTAAGTAAGATTATGAGCTATGGCTTCAGAGAATAAGTCAAGTCTCACAAATCTTAAGCCTATCGACTAATTTGCTATTCTTAGTAACAAATCATTTATATCAAATGCACTGCTAACCAAATTTTTACTAAATGCTTAAGATTTGTTAGCTTTGACTTCCTCTCTAAAGCCATAGCTCATAATCTTACTTGAGTGATTCTATCAAGAAATTCTCCAGTCTTCCTAACATGGAATTTGATTGCTAACCAAAGTATATAGTGAGGTAGCTCTTCAAATTAAAATTGTATTAGATTCCTGCTGGTATGCTCGCCGAAAGAATTGGTGGAAAATGGCCATTTGGAATAGGACTCTTAATTACTGCAATCTTTGCATTGCTTACGCCAGTCGCTGCAAAAACTGGCAAAGGAGCTTTGATTACTGTAAGAATTATCCAAGGGCTTGGCGAGGTATATATCATCATAATTTTTACACATAAGCTAATTACTTAGAATTAATTAATTATTTTTTATATACTCAGGGTCTTACATTTCCATCAATGGCAGCCTTACTAGCCCGATGGCTACCACCATTAGAAAGAACTAAAATCGGAGCTGTAGTATTTGCCGGATGTCAATTAGGAACAGTAGTAACATTACCTTTATGTGGATATTTAATTAGTTCTCAATTTCTTGGAGGCTGGCCTTCAGTATTTTATGTTTTTGGTGGTTTCGGAATCATTTGGTTTATCTTTTGGTCCATTTTTGTATTTGATACACCAGCTTCTCATCCAAGAATAGACCAAAGAGAATTAGACTATATTCAACATGCTATTGGTCATCAGGCTTCAAAACATAAATTACCAACTCCCTGGAAAAGGATTTTGACGTCCATGCCAGTTCTTGCGATTTTAGTTGCTCAAACTGGAAATTGGTATAGCTAAATTAAAAAAACACTTTTAAATATATAGTATTCTATTACATAATTCTACATTCTTGGCTCATCTAGTTGGGGACTATACACACTTTTGACAGAGCTACCAACTTTTCTTAAAAGTGTACAACATTTTGATATGGAGAGTGTGAGTCTCAATATTTATTAATATTTATAATAGCTGCCTATCACTATATACTTTGGTTAGCAATTAAATTCCATGTTAGGAAGACTGGAGAATTTCTTGATAGAATCACTCAAGTCGTAAGATTATGAGCTATGGCTTTAGAGAGGAAGTCAAGGCTAACAAATCTTAAGTCTATCGACTAATTTGTTATTCTTAGTAACAAATCATTTATATCAAATGCAACGACCAAATTTTTACTAAAGGCTTAAGATTTGTTAGCCTTGCCTTCCTCTCTAAAGCCATAGCTGATAATCTTACTGAAGTGATTCTGTCAAGAAAGTCTCCAGACTTCCTAACATGGAATTTGATCTCTAACCAAAGTATAATTAGTATAGTGATAGATAGCCCTTAATTTAATTAATTGAAGTCTTAAGGATAAAATGATAATTATGTTAATTTGTTTAAGCAGAATAGCTGGCTTAGTGCCATGCCCTATTTTGTAATGTGGTGCGTCTCAATTGGTTGCAGTTGTTTAGCAGATAATCTTCGAGAAAAACGAGTAATGACAACTACAAATGTTCGCAAGATGTTTAACACTATTGGTATATATAACAAAACCAATTTATACAAATTAAATTAATTTTATATATACTAAATAATTTATTTTATGACACTATATAGCTCATTGGCTACCAGCCTTAGCTTTTATTGGAGCTGGCTACTCAGGCTGTAATTGGCAATTAACGATAACTCTTGTGACACTAGCCGTTGGTTTAAATGGAGCTGCCTGGGCTTCTTTCCATGTGAATCACATTGACTTGTCACCAAACCATGCTGGAGTAATAATGGGAATAACTAATGGATTTGCTAACCTAATGGGAATATTTGCTCCTTATGCTGCTGGAGCTCTAGTAAATGATGATGTAGGAAATATGATGAAATTGGCGTTGGGTGTTTTTTATTTCAGCTGCTATTTACTTTGTGGATAATACATTTTATCTTTTATTTGCTTCTGGTAATGAGCAACCGTGGAATAGGAGTAATGAAAAAAATGATGATGAGATTACAATTATAAGTGAGTAATGCAATATATAGTCTTAAGATATTTTAGATGGAATGTGTGCAATTGTCAAATGTGATAGATCTGTATTTATATTTGTGAAACATTTTAAGAATATAGAATTCATTTTTATTGAAAAGAGAAAAAGAAGATAGCCAAATTTATTCTAGCAAATCTTTATTATTCATATTTTAGCTTTAGGCTTGTCTCTACTTAAGTAAATGGAAGCAAAACGTCACATTTTTCATATGAAAATTATAAATTAAACTAAAAATGTGCTGAGATTTAAAAAAATATATTTTAAATAGTAGAAACTTGCCTCAACAGTTTGAAGAATATATTAGTTTAATTTTAGCTCAAATAACTTATTTCTGTATATAATACTTGTCATGTATATAATACTTGATACACCAGCTTCTCATCCAAGAATAGATCAGAGAGAATTAGACTATATTCAACACGCTATTGGTCATCAGGCTTCAAAACATAAATTACCAACTCCCTGGAAAAGGATTTTGACGTCGATGCCAGTTCTTGCGATTTTAGTTGCTCAAACTGGAAATTGGTAGCTAAAAAACTTATTCTAATAGGTATATATAATGTTCCATTACATACTTTTACATTTTGGGCTCAGTTGGGGACTATACACATTATTGACAGAGCTACCAACTTTTCTTAAAAGTGTACAACATTTTGATATGGAGAGTGTAAGTCTCAATATTTATTAATATTTATAATAGCTGCCTATCACTATACTTTGGTTAGATACCAAATTCCATGTTAGGAAGACTGGAGGATTTCTTTCTAGAATCACTGGAGTCGTAAGATTATGAGCTATGGCTTTAGAGAGGAAGTCAAGGCTCACAAATCTTAAGCCTATCGACTAATTTGTTAATCTTAGTAACAAATCATTTATATCAAATGCAACGGCTACCAAATTTTTTACTAAAGGCTTAAGATTTGTAAGCCTTGCCTTCCTCTCTAAAGCCATAGCTGATAATCTTACTTGAGTGATTCTATCAAGAAATTCTTCAGTCTTCCTAACATGGAATTTGATTGTTAACCAAAGTATAGTGATAGGCAGCCCTTAAATATATATAAGTTATAGCCGCGACTAATACAGAATCTACGGTACACTATAGTATATCTATCATATGCTACACATAAATAAAAGTAGCTGAGTTGCATTTATATATAAAATATTTTACTGTTGTATTTTGTAATATAAAGCTATGTAGAGAAAGCTTTCTCTCTCTCTCTTCGTTGATGACATTTATCACCCTGAAGCATCCTCAATATCCGTTTGCTGTCTTGTCATGTCGTGTCGTGTCATCAACTCATAAATGCTCACTTCATGTCCTTTCACTCAATTCTCACAATCTCTCTTCTTCTCTCTCTCCCTTTTATCATATCATCATGCTACCACCACTACTACTACAAAGTTCATAAAGTACACAAGTTCATTCCGAAATTTTCTGCTGTTGTGATGCTTTTATTCTTTATCTCTCTTCCAACGACAACATTTTGGCATAAGAGAATAACTTATATACTATACATGTTTCAGATATCATTTCTACTCTACAAATATTATTACTCTGACAGACAAGATAAAAGACTTGTAAGAAATCTTCTACGCTACTCTACAATAGTAAACTCAAAACTAGTCTCTTTACATCTATCCCACTTTCTTTTGCTAGGAGTCGAGTTTTCTAAGCTTATGATGTTATATGGAGTCGCTATACTCTCTATAGCAGTTTTCATATAGCTCTATATAGCAGTTTCATATAGCTCTATATAGCAGTTTCATATAGCCCTCTATAGCAGTTTTCATATGTAGTAGTATATAGTAGCATATATATGTATAACTCTCTATAGCAGTTCCACATATAGTAGTATATAGTAGCATATATATGTAGTATAGCTCTTTATAGCAGTTCCCATATAACATCATAAGCTTTAGAAAACTCGACGTCTAGCAATGAAAACTGGGATATATGTAAGGCCAAAGAGAGTCGTTGTATATTTTTATTTTCTGAACCTCAACAGTCATTAAGGTTTTCATCCTCTTCATCAACTTTAGTATTAACATTTCCAACACTTTTCTTCTCACCATATTTCACTTGCAATGAGCGATAAAGAATCTCACCACCATGAAGAATTTTTCTAGCGACTTTCTCTATAGCAAGGAGTCTCTTACAATCATTTGATTTAATGACAGTGGCTGTATCTGTATCAATAGTAGAGTCATTAGCTTATCTTTATTAATATTTTAATACCAAATTCAATATTATACATTATACCATCACTAAAGCTTGGAGATTCTTTCACATTATGTTTAAACCATGTCTCAGCTTGTTCAGATTTTTTATTCTTAGAGTCAGGAAGAACGATACGAACTTCAACATTATTCTGAGGCTGTGGCAACTTTTCTATTAAGAGCTCACGTTTCTCATCAATTTCAAAACGCTCATGATCTTTACCATTATCAATATCATCTTGTTGGTTAAATACTGAGCGTTTTTGATGTTGGCCAGAGTGAGAAGAGTCACTGGAAACTGGAGATGCTGCAGTGTGCTTTGGATGAAGTGCTAACACAAGTATTAAGCTTAGAAAGAAAATAGTGACAAATAGAAGGCTACAGTATTTGACAAATGGTCTGGATGAAGAGTAAAGCTTGGTCATTTTTTCTTGCACTCTTTTCAGCTTGGATAGTTTAGGCTGAGATGGATTTTCTGGAGAAAGCATTGGGACAATTTTTTGCTAGAGATATTTTATGCGAGAACTTTTCTATAAGGGAAAGAAGTAAAGAAAGAAATGCAGAGATTTTGATTCGCCATGGTGAAAAATTAATATAATGCAATAAATAATGAGAGGCAAAATCTCTCAAGAATTTTCTAAGGTTGATTATAAATTGAAAAGGAGGAAAAAGTTTAAAAAAGTTTAAAAAATGAATTTTTCAAGAGTTGTAAGTAAAACTTGTAAGGAGCATCTTAAAGCTTTGCTGTGGATTATATTGGCAGTGTTGTGTTTGACATTTGTACATTATCATTTCAGGATATCATCGATGGTCACTCCAGTTGTTAAAGTTGTTGGTACGTTGAGACAGATGAGATTGACATTTTTACACAGAGATAGATATATAGTATTTATTTATATTTAGTCTACAATAGTGAACTTAAAACCACTCCTATAGTTTGGATCTATTCTTAGATTTTTTGCTGGGTCGAGTTTTCTAAGCTTATGATGTTATATAAGAAACTGCTATAGAGAGCATAGCTATGCTCCATATAACATCATAAGCTTAGAAAACTCTACCCTAGCAAAGACATTGGAAATAGATATTTAGCAAAGAGAGTGATTTTGAGTTTACTACTGTAGATTAATTTTGGTTTACAACTTAATTGTTAATTGTAGTGTTGCCTCCTCAAGATGAAACTAGTAAAGAAATGTCAACCAGTGTAAATCAGTTAGATCTTATTAATACGCCTACTAACAATAAGATGTCAACTACTAAGCTTCCATTGAAAAGTGACAACAAGAAAGATTCTCATCACCAATGGACCAAAAGTAAAAGTCATCACCAATGGATCAATCTTAAACCTCGTCACCAATTAACTAAAGGCATTTATGACTACTTGCATCCAAACTCTCGTATTTGTCCTAATAGTGGAAAAGGCATACGACTCATAATTCTTATTACATCAGCTCCTTCCCATTTTAGTTCGAGAAAAGCTATTCGTCTTACTTGGGCTCATTACTCTCAACTTGTTAATGTGTCTATAGCTTTCTTTCTAGGTAACAACAATATATTTTTAATTTACGTCTAGCTCCAATTCCTTTTGCTAGAGATCGAGTTTTCTAAGCTTATGATGTTATATGGAGTATAGCTATGCTCTCTATAGCGGTTTTCATATATAACATCATAAGCTTAGAAAACTATAGCAAAAAACTTGGGATTTTATATATAATTTAGAACTTTAATCTTTTATACAGGAAACGTCGGTGACAACGCTACAGTAAAGGACAACATTGAGCTAGAGAAGAACTTATATGATGATTTAATAATAGGAAACTTTATGGACACTTATCAGAATTTGAGTTTAAAAACTATGTCGATGTTATCATGGATCTCTTCTTATTGTGCTCAAGTCTGATTTTGTGTTAAAAACAGATGATGACGTTTTTATTAATGTGCCTTTGCTTCTCAGCAAATTAGACGTAAGTAAATAAATAGTTTTTTGGCAATATGAATCTATAATATTTTTAACACTTGGTGACTTGTATCTATATTAGAGCTTAGATAAAACTGAGAGAAAAATGTATGGCAAACTAGCAAAAGGTTGGAAACCATTTCGTAATAAGGAAAGCAAGTATTACGTTTCATTTGAGGACTTCAAGGGATCTGTCTACAACTGATTTCTTAACGGGCCCAGCTTATTTACTAGGAAGTCATCTTGCTCGTCCACTATTTGAAAAAGGTGATATTTTTTACATTACTTAATCCAGCAAAATAAAAGATAATTATAATCATTTACTAAATTATTCAATTTATAGGAAAAAGTAAACGACTGTTTAAATTAGAAGACGTCCATCTAGGAATGCTAAACCAAGAATTAAAAATTAGCTTAGTTCATATGCCAGAGTTTACTAATTTAAAATTTGATTTTATGAACGTTCCTTTTTGTAAACTTAGCAATACTATCAGCATTCATGATTTGAGTTATCGTGATCAGTTTGATATATGGTCAAGACTTTTAGATGGAAGACATAAGTGTAATAAGAAGTAGCAATCTTGTTCTATATAAAAATTGTTTATTCTTTAGTATTGTGATTATCTGAATAAAAAAAACTTGTTGGTTGGAAAAACAATGTTACAGCTTTCTCTACGTTTCTTATAAACTGTAAAAGGGAGATCATGAGCAAACATCGTAAACCAAGCTTAGCTTAGAAATAAAAAAGCAGATGGAGAAAAGAAATATACAGAAATGTGATCTCCTATTGGGATTTTGGGAGTTTGAGAACGACTCATCGTCATCATATTTCTCTCGTGAAACTCTATCCACAATGCTTCTTAGATCGTCTAAAACATCTTCATATGGACTTTTTTGTTTTTCTACGCCTTGCCTTGACTTTGAAGTAAAAGTTTTTGCCCAGAAGATTCTATTAGATGTGTGGTTTTTCTAAAATCATCATGCCTACTAAGTCAGTGAGTGATCCGCTGTCATTTCCTTATGATACTCTTTTTTCACCAAGGATTCACTCTAGAAGGAGAGGCTCAGGTTTTTTAACACTAAAAATTTAATAGAGTGAAAAGATTCAAGATATAGATGAAGATTCCAGAATTAGTTCCAGCACAAAATCTTCGTCTAACTCTGGAATTTTTGTAGAGGGATTTTATTAGTTGAGAAATTTTGAGGAATGCCTCACTGCATGAACTCTATGCCCGAAGCACTGCTCAGCCTTTCTCAACCAAAATTTCAGTTCAATCAAAATTCCAGAGTTAGGTAGAGATTTTATGCTGGAAGTAATTCTGGAATATGAATCTATATTTTTGAATCTTTTGATCACTATTAAATTCTCTGGTTAAAATAAACCTGAGCCTCTATTCGTAAGAGATCAGAGAGTACATAATGTATGCTATGCCAGGAACTTTTGCAAGTTTTAAGGCAAAGCTCAGAGTCTTGAACTAGGTTTCAATGTAAAGGAAAAATGTTCTTTCACCGTCATTTCTCCTGTCTTCTTTCTCCTCACAAGGGAATGATATAGCATTGCATATGCCGATTTTAATGAGACTAATTTTATTTGATAAAATGTCATCTACACAGTCTATTTCTTAAAGATTTCTTCAAAATAATAGTAGAAAACGGGTTTCAGTTTTGGTCAGAAAATTCTACAGGTTTAAAGGCCGCTTAAGAATTTTAAATGGATATCGGAAGGATTTTATATTAAAAAATAGATTCATTAAGTACAATTTTACGAAGTTAATTGATACAACTGATTAGTAAACAGTGCTTACGTAATTTAAAACTTATAAAAAATAACAGCAAAGCAGATGACGAAATCAATTTCATTCAATAGAGAACCATCTCAAAACTCTATTCCTATGCGATTTCTTCTAGAGCACTTCTTCATGTTAAAAAAATATTTCTAAAGTTTAAAAAATCTCATATTTTTGAAGTTCAATGCTGACAAAAAATTAATCAATGTGAAAACATGTCTTGGAAAATTGAGTTATTTTTAAGGTTATCTCCAGTACTGAAAAAGTGTAGCCTAAGAAATATTTTAAGGATCCAAAAGTTTTAAACTCTAAACTCTATCTGCTAAAATGAGTCCCAAAATCTTAAGATTTGCAATGCTATATCATTCCCTTGTAGAAAATGCATAGGATATCTACTACCTGCGAGTTCAAATAGCCACTTTGACATACATGGCTTGTTATATAAGAAAAAACAACTCTTACATCTTATATACTCCCTGAAAATGTTCAATACTATAAAATCCAATGGTAAAGCTTGAAACCTTGATGTAATTTTTCTTTACCTTCTTCTCTATACTCCGTCACTCACTTTTTTCTCTCTTTACTCTCTCCGGGTTTTTTGATCTTCAAGTCCCATTTTACGATGGGATATATTACGAAATAAACTGTAATGTAACGTGAAGTAATGTAATATAAGAGAATGAGAAAAGCTATAAGGTGGGCTACAATGTTATATTTTTTTGTATAGCATTGAGTATTAGTATCACACATTAGACTCTACACATCTAAGATCCTAGCTTGGCTCTAATGTTTTTGGTAATGTGATATGTGAACTTAGGTTAGTGGTTAGTAAGACTCTTAGTAGTTTTTAGACGATAGTGCCAATGTTAGTTCTTATTTTATAAAATGTGATATTGCCGTACACTACGAGATATATAATAGCACTAAAAGTGTAGCTCAGTTCTACTTGTTTCAATTTGTGTAAAGCTATAATCTATTACGAGGTTTTTGTTTCACCAAAAGCTTTTGGAGGAGAAAAGACTGAAGGTGTAAATGGCTCATTGGATTTGCTGAATTGAGCTTTAGTTTTAGGGATAACTGTTAAAGGTGAAATTAACGATTTTTTAGAAAGAGAATGGAAAGGTGAAAGTTAGATGCGATGAGTGAGCAAGACGTCGTTTGAAAAACATTTGGTACTTAGATTTTGGAATTTAGTTGAAGTGCATAGTTTGGGATTAACTTTTATGAATAAAGATTGAAAAGTTTAATAAGGAATAATAAGTCTTGAGTAAGAAAATATTATGAAATATTATGAGCCATTGGCCCGACATCGAAACGACACTGGTAAAACATCAAATTAAGTGCATTTGGACAAAACTTTAGAGGAACTTTAGAGCATCAAATTCCAGCAAAGATTCCAAGGTATTTGCCTATTGGTTTACTTCTGAGCTAATACTGGGCTTTCTCTAATGTTTTACCAGTGCCATTTCGGTGTGGGCCCAATGGCTGAGTTAAGAAACCAAGCCAGCTTTGAGGCCTGTAGTAAATTG
>VCNE01001514.1:0-23357 GCA_009869805.1 Oncopodura yosiiana
AAAAACTTTTGCTCTCTTTTTCTCTCTTGACTCTATTATTATTATTTTGGTAGAAGAGTGTAATGGATATGTTTATTATATGACGTTACAGCTTTCACATGATAATATATATATATGTACATACATATATAGTCCTTTGCTAAATGCTAATTGACCACTTGATGAAGAATTTGAGTACATCAAAAATATTGGTCTCACTTTTCCCACGTTGAACTTCAACACTAATTGTATTCTTAGAAATTTCATTTTCTTCTTCTTCTGGACGACATTATAAAACGTCGTTTGGAACCCACCGGATGTTGTGCAACATTTGAAAAATTAAGGATGCTTTAACAATTCTCATAAAAATGTAAAAGACTTGCGAACCCCGTCGACAATAATACTCGATATGCATGCATGCCTCGTTTTTCGTTGCAGCAATTTTCTGAAGTATGACCGACTCTTTTCTTATGAGACTTGCCATAAATCGTTTGATGTGGGTATTAGGCTAGAGAATTGCATAACAACTTTTTGAGAACCCTTCTTCTTCTTTGAACTAACAATTTTTTATACAGAGAGTGAGTGACCCACCCTTGAAAATGTTGGTAATAAAAAGCGTATTATAAGACTTCTTCTAACTTTTAAAATAAAAGGTCTGGTAGTAGAGTGATATTGATATGCAACGTAGAAGAAGTCGGCCAAGCGAATCAAGGATTTTGTGGCTTGGGTTGAAGAAGAAGAAAAGTTTTTTTAAAGCTCTTTGCACCTGCACATTATAATTTTATTTAAGCTCATGACTCATTCACCGTCGTGATATATATTATGTCGTATTCTATTTTAAGGCTGCTTAAGTGTGAGTTTTGACATATGAAAATATTATTAAAAAACTAAGATTTAAGTGTATTGTTTTCTCAATTCACACTTAAGATTTTTTTGAGAGTTGGGTGTAAAATTGTGACCATTGTTTTCTTACTTTTGAAGCTGAGCTATTAAAAATATTAAAATGCAAATGATGTAAAAGTTAACCTCTTTACCTTATGGATGTTATTAGGCTATATAAAACAAACCATTTAGTGTATTACAAGATGAATGCTAAATATCCTCAAAGCTTTATGAGATACTCCGCCTCTTTAACTATTGGCACGACTGCCGTAAAATTTAATGGTCCTCAGTTTTTTTTGCCTTTTCTTTGCTTCTAGTGTAATTTATAGAGGTTTTGTGACCCATCATATAAGAGAGCTAAGGAAATTTCAATATTTGTCAGAGAGCATCTATGTTATTATATTTTGTGCAATATTAATATTTAGCATCAATCAGTTATTTTCTGAGAAAAATGACTCTCATAAAGTCATAATAAAAAATGTAATGCGGGTAATAATATCGTTTCTCAATTTTCTTAATAATAACTCTATGGTGGTCTGAAATATGAAAGCCTTTAATTAACCTTAATGCAATCAGCTTAGAGCTTAGCTTACATAGCATTTTAGACATTGACACTTTTTGTAACTCCTTAAGACTTAAGTGCACTGCACTCATGAAATTTGAATGTACTTAAAACATCCTATTGTTTGTTTTTATTGCAGGTGGCTCAGTGCAACAAGAAGAGTGTTCCATAGCTGAAGCTCAATGTCCAAAGGCTCCACCTAAAGCTAAAGGTAAAAGATTCTTATATAACTCTCTAAAGGTTTTTCACTCTTTCAATTTCGTAATTCTCCACAGCTTTTAATTTTAAGTGAATTTTCATTAGCAAGTGGCTATATGCTTTATACAGTAGACTCTGTCTATAGTGATAGAGACCACTATAGATAGAGAAATCCTTATAAACAGAATCTGTCTATAGTGCTAGTAGGGTACAAATGAGTTGTTTAACTATAAATAAATTGCGTCTCACTTTTCATATTCAATTCCATATAGACTTCTAGCCTATGTATTATAGTTACTCTCTTTTGCCTATAGAAGCACTATAAGCCAAAACCCTTATAGAGAGAAATATAGTAGCGTAGCACTATAGAAAATTATAGATCTATAGACAGAGTCCACTGTAAAACTCATAAAACGAAAAATGAAGAAAAGGTCTCATAAAAAACTCTCTGCTGACATTTTAACACTCTTTGGTTCAGAAAAAGATAAACATTCAACAAGGTGTATAGGAATAAGCAAGCACGACACGACAACAAATCAAATATCACACATAGTTGCTACTAACTTTGTACTTTGTTGTATTTACCCGGAAAGTAGTTCTTAGCACATTTCAATTAACTCCTTTACATAATGAGCGGAAGAAAAGCTTAACTGAATGCGTACGTAGAATAACAGATGTAAGAAAAATGCAAAGTGCGAAATCATAACAAATAAACAACAAGTGTTGTATTGCAAAAAGAAGAAGTTCTTTGCGAAAAGATTAAAGTACGGTGAAAAAAAGACCGACACTTAGAATCTTTTTGTGTAGGAAGAAGAGTTAAGAGTTAATGTTTGGCAATAATTCTCATGTCAGTTCCTCTCTTCTCGCTCATCTCAAGTTTAAATTGGAATTTGTTTCAAGATGCGAAGTTATATTGCATAATGCTACTTTTGAGAGTAGGGTTGTTACCCCTTTATTCTTCATTTGGGGGCGAATGTGATTGCCTCTCTAAAGAGATCTCTTCTAAAAGATTCAAGTTGCATTTATAATGAAATTCCCTTTGCCATATTTGAGTAGCAGAAGCGTAGGAGAGCTCCTAAAGCTTTTAGTTTCATTGGAGAGTTTTGGCATTGAATGCAAATCTTACTTCACTTACTATCGGCATCACTTTGCAAATTGGCAGATTTAGATTTTTTTCTAGCTTACATATTTTATGATTATGAAAGTCAGGTTTCTTTTCTAATTTTTTGTTATACTGAAGAGAGGCAGAAGAAAAATATTTTTGTTTACTTCTTCCGTACAGTTTTAATTCTTTCTTCCGAGTCAATGAATGAGTAATGATCTGTTGATCTGCTAAGAGGAATGCAAATTCCAGTGATTTCAAGCATAGTGAATAATTAGTTAATGAGTTGGATGAACTTTATTTTTCTTCACTAGTAAATATAACATTTATAGCATAGTTATATAACGTTTTATTATATGAGAATAAAACTTTTGGCCAAAAAGTTATAAAAATGTTGTAAAAGCTGGTGGTAATTCTTTACTAATGTGTCTTGTAACAAGGGGAGAAAAATGAAGTCCTTTGGTCTTTTGGCAATGCAACCTCAGCATTTAAGCTGACTTTTTTGGACGACCTTACACAAAACTGCGACTGCACTTCATCTCTATTTTCATCCCTTTGTAGAAAATACATAAAGTTTATTCCCTAGAGATTCATTCTCCAGCCTAGGGACGTGTTTCAAATGTTATTTCACTATGTAACTTTTCCATATAGCTATAGACGCAGTCTATCTTATGTCGCAGAGTAGAAAAGATATATTTTCCAGAATGTACGTCTTTCACAATAAAACAAAAACTCTAGAACTGGTGGACAATAACATAAGAAATAAAAATTCGGAAGACGTTTAAGGCATATAACTTTATGTATAACATAAGAAATAAAAATTCGGAGGAAACCAAATTTGACACAAGACAGACGTTTAAAGCATATAACTTTATGTAACTTATCTTACATATGTAGCCATATGCTTTGTAGACTATATAGATACAACTCTTACTATATATTATGCATTGGATCTTTTGCCTTGGTAAAGCTGCAATGCACCTCCACTTTTCTCACTCAGTTCTTTATCGTTGCTTAGCTTAGCGTAAAAAAATATCAACCCTCTTGAAAGTATATAGTGTATGTGTAGCCATCATAGAATTGTTGAGAGTAAAGAAAAGTTGTAGAGTTGGGCATAGAACAAGTCAAGTCAACATTCAGTCGTCGGCAGACTTGCAACCATCACGCAATCCTCACGCACGTCTTCCTCACATCTGAAAAAGATCTAGAGCTGCATTCCTAAATTTAGAGAGTAGTAGAAGTGCATCTGAAATTTTTGGTCCAACAGTTGAACAATTGGATATTGAGTGATACTCATAGATATTATTGTTAAGTGAACTGAACTTAATTGTCAGCATTTTCCCTGCTAAACGACAATTAATGTGTGATTGATTTTTAATCTGAGAGTGAGTGTGATTGATTGATTCTTTGAATTGAAGTGTAAATTGTTGTAAAAAGTATACAAATTATAAAAATTCACCTCTTACATCTAACGTATATTAACTGCTCTCTAAAAATTATATATTTGAGAGTTGTGAAATTCTTCAAGAGTTTGACAATTTAAGAATTGCTACAAGTCTCAGCTACTCAAAGCTAACTTGAGCTAAAAGTTTTTGACAGTGTTATCAACAGTTGCATACTTTAAAGTTGTAAAGTTAAGACGTGCTTTTCTGCCGACTTATACTAAACTTTGATACTCTAAGGATTTAAGTCTTCAGGAAAGAAATTGTCATTAAGATTTGTCATAAGGTAAGCTAAGTTTGATTTTCTACACTCATATTTGTGATGATGTCATATCATAGACAGTCAGAGTTAGATATGTTTAGAGCTACTGGATCTCTTGTAAATAGTAAATTTAGTTTGCACATCTCAAGAAACATTGTACACTTTTTGCTTACTGGAAAAGACTAACTCTAAGAATTTATGTGGTGACTAACAAGCGACAGCTAAGAGTTTAGTAGACTCTCTTGTATAAGAATAAGAAATGAGTAGAGAGAAGAGTGCGTCTAAGCAACTTTTTTTCATGGACCCGTTTTTTTATTCATCTTCTTGTCTTAAGTTCAACTCTCCAAGTTCTTGGTCGCAGTTATAGGGTAGAGAAAGATGTGTGTTACTGTTGAGAGATGTACTGGAGATTTTCTACTATTGCAAGAGAGACACGAGTTGTGGTGCATTGTGGCACATGTTATGGCAATTTGCCACAAGATCTCTGGGTTTCTTCAACTTGCAGACTTTTCTGTTATGTCACTGGAGCTAAAAATGTTGCTTGAGACTTTGAGTGTGAATGTGAAATACGCATTTCTGTTTTGTTACATAAAGAAAATGCAATGTAGGCTAAAACTGGAATTATCTTTGACATCTCGTTCATATTTCAAGTTTCAATTGACTCATTTGCTTCTAGCAGAGTTTATTTTTTGGCATCTTGTTTCATTTGACTAAGAGTAATTATTGGAAACAAATATTGCATTTCACTTTCAATGATTTTCAGTCAAGTAATTTAATACATAGAAATAGATTCCGCCTTGAGAGAAAAAGCAGGTCAAAATTTCCTAAATAATAATAATTTAGGTATAAAGACATAAAACATTAAGAGCATTAAAGCAGTCCATTATGAAAATATAAATGAAGCCGAAGAGTGATTTTCTAATGTGCTTTTAATTATGACAGTTATGATAATGATACTCTGAGAATTGAACAAGTCTAATTATACTCTAAACTATTAACCTTGCATTCTGAACTTACAAACAGTTCTGTTGCTTATATATGAAGTTTCTCTTCAAAATCTAAATTGCTAAACAAAACTGAACTTTGAGAAAAGTTGATAGCATCTCATTATTTCATAAGGTTCAACATTATGAGAAATTTTTCCAAAATTAACCTAGACTCTGGCTCATAATCTCTTCTTTTCAAATGCAAATTATATTGTTCACTGTTGAGTGATGAATGAGTTACGGAAAGAAAACTGGGTGGTTTTTGTACAGCAACCTTTTACAATAGAACATCTCTTTCAAATGAGATAAGGAAACAAATCAAAAGAAACACACAAGATACTATGTAGCACAATGTTAGAGGCGACAATGTCAATAAAGAAAGGGAATTCTTCTCAATTTTTTTGAGGAAGGCTATCAGACTACAATATTCTTGTAGAAAAACAAATCAAATGTGTACTATTGTAGAGAAATCTTAAGTCTAAGGGGAACAATAATTCTTTGGTCGATACTTAGAATCCAATTATAAAATGAATATGTATTTATTATATGATGTCTATTTATCAGTCAGAAGTTCAGTTGAACGCTATAGTCTAAAAAAATAATATGATGGGAACTATTCTCATGTTTATTGATAGCCACTATGTGTTGTGTTGTTGTTGAATATACATAAATACATCAGTTAAAAAGTAGTAAACCTTTCTGGTTTATGTTGTGGCCTAGAATGAAAAAATGACAGAAAACTCACTCGTGTATTTTACTACAATTGTTATGTGGCTTACAATAGTAGAAAAGTACATAAGGATTTTCTACTCAAACTCTGATTTTATTTTATGTTGAATGAAGGTTAATGTTTTAATGTAGCTTTTCATATATTAAGTTCTACTGCTAAGTAGTAAACAATAAATTGTAAGTCAATGGCTCAAAAAGGGGAGATTATAAATACCTTTATAATACACATTTATGTATATGTAGAAAATTATTTCTGATTGACATTTCTATCGACCAAGGTTATCTTTTAGTCTTCGGAGATGGAAATCTTCAGGGTTTATTTAGCACGAGGCATTCCATTTAAATGAGCTTCTGAATTTTCTCAAAATCAACAATCGTCTTTCGTCAAGGATGACACAGTCCTCTTTTTATACTAGAAAAATAACAATACTCTATAGCAAAATTAAGTCATTGTTGAAATGTTGAGAGAGTCTCGATCAAGCACGAAACTGAAATTATTGAAAATTGCACTACAAACTACATTCATCCGGCTTTAGCAAAAAAAAATCACAAAATGGAAGTAATTAGAAGCTATAGAGCTCAATGACAATGTTAAAGTTGACAGTGAGATTGGGCACAGGAAAAGAGTTCCGGCAGTTGACTTAGAAAACGACACTTGTTTTTTTATTCATTTTGCTTACAGCAGCAATAGAGAAGAGTGACAGAGTTGACTTGACTTGCAATTAGGCGACAGCACATATTTGCTTAACCTTCTACTTTTTTGCAAAACTGTCATCAATTTACTTGAGGGTTTAAAGTTGAATGTAACTTTTGCAGTCTTTAAAGAATGTTTGTACAAAAAACTTTTACGATGTTGTATCAAGCTCAACATTTAAAGTAGTAAATCAAATGGCCGTAAGATTGGTAGCCAAATATTTAAACTGTGATTATTAGACATTTAGTACTGCAGTTAAAATCATTGTACAATGTAATTGCTGCTCATAAACCTAAAATTCCATTATTTCTTAAAGTTTTTTTAATGTCAGTTTGTAATACATATGTAAAATGAACTCATTTTATTTCATATTTCATCAGACTTCATTTATTGTGATTGCTTTACCATTTCATATATAGGTATAGTTCTCAAAATCGAATTGAAAAGTAAAAGTGAGTGTGCAAACTGAGCTATAATTTAGCATCGTCATTTATACGTCCTATACACTGTGGTTTGTCTGTCCATTGTATAAATAAATATCATCTAAAATCATCTCGACGCTCACACAGTAGCATTTTCCTTCACAGTAGTAGGTCTTTAAGCATCATCGCAATTTAGGATTTTTAGCAATGTAATTGTTAAGTGAATCATGATGAGCCGAAACATATAATCCTCCCTTTACAATATTAGAGCTTTCAATGTAGTGAGTATAGGTAAAATGTCCATAGATTTTTGGAATTTTATTTTGGTAGCAAAAAATAAAACTTGAGGGTAATTTTTTCTTGGAAGAATTCAGAATTTTCTAACTAAGCATAAGAAGACGCAATATAGACGCCACGATGACGAGATGAGAAACAGATACTAATCAAAATGCAGCGCATAACATAAAACAAGCTTTACTGCTGAGCTCACTTAGAATCTGAAGAATAATATGCCAATTCATGCAAAAAGATGGCAAGAGAATATATAGCTTCCTTATGAAGTGAATCTTCTACAATGATAAGATACAAGAAAGCAAGAGTAGCCAAATTGAATATAAAAATGTTATGTAATTCTCTCCCTTTTTTATTGGATGAGTGTCATGATGTGATGCTTTCTGTTTTCATTTCACTTTATGCCATCGACCCACTTTTGCTCAGAGAACATAAAAGCTCAAAACAGTAAATAGATTTTAAATGTACTTTTAAAATCTGATGAAAAAAAAGTGTCCACTGTAACAAAAAGTTTTATAGCATTAAGAGAGACATGATACATGACAAGCTTGGCACAGTAGAATTGATTTAAGAAAATTTTGTCATAGATCTGAGACTAGTGAATAGTTTTTATGACGATGGTCACTATAAACACATAATTATTTTGGCATTAAAGATTGTGCCAGATGTAACGACGTGTTGTCATTATGAAATACACATTATGTACAGTTGTATCAACATTAGAAAATGAAAGCTTAGATGTAAACGTGAATCATGTACAAGAAATAAAAGAATATATAGTTGATAGTTGGCAGTGAGTAGAACAACACTAGATTTTTTAATTACCAAACCGTGTTGCTCTTTAACTCTATCAACACATTTTTCTACTAATTTTTCTTAAACATAAGAAAACAACAATTCGATCTTCACTCTGTAAGCTTATGTTGTAATGAAAGTGAAGACTATAAACAAAACATCAGCAAGAGAAAAATTAAAGACATGAGTTCAGAGAACCGTGACAAATTTGGCCACCTAAATTTTACACTTTAAATAAAAGAGAAGTACATGATATTTTGTCTTGGGTGAGAGAGATTGTTGTTGTATACATAAAATTAATGACTTTAATTAGTAGCATAAGATAAGATTAAGGTAAAAAAAAGAAATTTTTGATGTCACTGTACTGAATTTTTCTTGTGGCATCTTTGCATGAGAAATAAGCCAAGGCAAAATTAATTTAGAGCTGTCAGCCAATATTTTACAAATCGATGAGATTTTTTTTGCTGACAAAATATTTCATAAAATCAATTTGAGAAATGAGGAAGTTGTCGAAAATCTCATCTTTATGATTTGACATATTATAAGATTAGGGAAAAAAGTGGAAGTGAGTAAAAAATCTGCGATGTTTAGTATTGTCATTGTAAAATTGTGGCCATTGACCACTACTGCTTATTTGGAGAGTTATGTAATGCCAAAATATTTTTATTAGTATACATTGAACTCTGTAAGATTTGTGTACAAACAATTTTTTTTTACTCTCACTCTCTTTTCAATTCTTGGGTACAAAAAAAAGTGGAATGCTCTTTGGATTAAATTTTTGGCACTTTACTCTTCCTCTTTCAATGTCTTCAGCTGACTTCTGTATATATAGCTTAGCATGATATTTTCTTGTGGTATAGCATAGTACAAAAGTTGATTCTAAGAAATTATTATTATCTCAAGAAAAAAAACTCTTGAGGAGAAAGATTGTCAAGATGAGAACTCAGAATATTTGCTTCTGTTCTATTGTACTCTGGCTTCAAGTGATTTGAGTCACTTTTCTCGTCATCATCTCAACATGAGATGATTCTTCTGAAGAGCATTTTGGAAACATATTTTCACGTGTTTTGAGTCTTGAGTCATGTCACCTTTGATGTTGCTTCCTGCTGTCTAAAAATAAAATCTGTTCTTATTTTATGTTGATGCTCTGACCACAATACACATGTGGAGTACATTGTACAATAAAGTTTTAAAAATTGGCCATTTGGCAAAGGCACGAGACATTGACTCTCGGACTTTTAGCCAAATGGCAATAATAATGAAAATTACTCCTCTGTCATTTTCCCTACTCCTCCTCTGATTTTTTGCCTCAAAAATATTATTACTCAGGAATTTTTACTACTCAGCACAAACTCACACTTGATTTGCTTTTTCGTGCATCTTGTATAAGAGAGCTTTTACCTTCACAAGGTTTTATTTTTTATCAGTCTTTTACGTGTACGCAAAAAAATTCTTTTATTCCAGCTTGACTTACTACGTTACGTTGCATTACATTGAATCTCTAGAGATTGAAGTTTCATTACCCTTCAGGTAATCAGCACATGGCGACTAAGCCCCAACAACTCTTGCAACAACAATAAGAAAAGGAAGAGAAGAAGATGATGCATGCAAACGCATTATAATAATGGGCTCTCTCTCTGTACACTAATACTTCTCTCGTACACTAAGTTTCGTTAAGTACTTGAGGCAATTTTTTTAACTGTCTGTGCTAAAGAGACATATAAGCCAAGTCAAAGAGTCTCAAATTTCTGATTGTATACGGAAAAGACAATAACAAGAGTTGAGAAAAGTGCAAAGCAACGTGTTTAGTTCTCCACACCTGCTCATTACACTATACAATATTTTGCATTTAACCCTTTAGACTTTACTCTAATCTCTCTCTAGAAGCTAAGAATCAAAAGCCGGTCTCTTAACTTTATTTTTTGAAATGTGCCATCATCACACTAACACAGGGCTTCTGATATGGAAACATTGCGTGAAATGAAATAGAGAAGGAAATGTTCAAACGTTGGATGCTTCTTGTTTTTCTTTTAAAGTAAATACTCATTGTAGTAGCGAAGAAAAGTTGTCAACTTATTAACATAGATTTCAAACGGTCGTTCTGGATCTCCATTGAATTTAAATACTAATAGGTTGAACTTTAAAATGAAGTTCATGAGATGATAGCATTCCCTTGCAAAACTAAAAACTACCCCTTCGGCCGATTACATGCCTTACTCTAAAATCCTACTAATCAATAGAGAACACAATATTATCAGTCTAGAGCTCTTGTTTATTTTTTTGTGATATTGCATAATAGTCATGTACTAACATCAAAACTGCTGTACCTATTCCTTGTACTTTTTATGCAAGCCATATGTATTAGTATTTGATATCAAAAAGGTACATTTATCTTAGCATTTAGTTCTGGACGATGAGAAAACATAGAAACTTGTCTTATTTACAAGTGAAACTGAACCGGTCAGTAAAATAAGTAGCTGAGTTGGCCTGGTGTGGTGCGGTGCATATTGTTGTGTTTTCTCTGTTGGCTATTATTGGTTTATGCAGTTGAAGTATAGAAGGTATCATATCATGAAATGTACAATGTGAACGTCCTCAACCGGAATGCAGTTTTGTGTCCATCGTCATATCAGATATATACAGTAGCTTCATAGAGTATTATATTGCACATTTGTGTTGAGCAGCAATTCTTTTGCAGTTCTGAAGTTTTCTGACGAAAGTTGAGTTTTTTTATATCATTTCAAAAAAACATTCTTTTATATATCATTGCATTGTAGAGAAGAGAGTAGAAGTATTCATCACTTCATGAAAATTCACATTCTTTCCTAGAAAAAAATATATTTCTCTATATCTCTCTACTGCATTTTTCTTGTGTACATTATGTAATTTAATGTAGCTTACATTTTACATATATGAAATGCCTCTTACAGCTCAGTTTTTTCTTCTTTCTCTGTAATCTCATCAACTTTGTATTAACTAACTGGGTTTTATTACAAAAGAAATTGGATTTTAGCACAGGTGTACATACAATGTCTTCTGTACGTCACCTATATATTCAGCTATTATATTATATTATATAGTTTAGACAATATAAAACATAGAAATTACTTAACTATGGCCGATTACGTGTTGTCATGAAATGACGGGGATGAATAACTTTTACATTGTTGTCTGCTTTAGCTCTTCAAATCTAAAGTTTATGAGAATAATCAAATCCCGTTGGAAATACAACATTGTATATAATATATATATATTGCATATACTGTGCGTCTGTCAGTTAAAGAAGAGCTGAAGATTTGTAATTTGCACAATGGACCTTAGTAGAAAAATTTGCAATGGTTTGTTATTGTATTTACTTCAAAGCACGCAACTGATTATATAAAGCATTTTGAGTATCAACTGAGAGATGAATAGATGAAGTGGATTGAGGTGCTAATGAAATGAATCTCGGCCAACTTGTTCAATTTCTGTTGCTTACTGAGAGAGAGACAGAGAGTAGATTAGATTTTTTGGTTTAGATATAGTGGAGTGTGCAATTTCACAAAAGGTATCAGAGCTTATGTTCAGAAATCACAGCTGGAGATTTTTTTCAGTTGCGGCTACCTTCAATGTTGTCAGAAGATTTGAGATCTCAAAAACCACTACAATGAGTTTTTTTTTTGAAATCAAGTCAAAGTCAACGGTCTGTAAAGAAATTCTTATGAGAGATTTTGGGGCTAAGATAACTGGATTTTTTTGCAAAAATCCCGACAACCTAGGATATGTAGTTACAAAAGTGACGTATGATAATGAACGATTTATGAACTAGTTGAGATGCTGAGCATATATATTTGTAATGAATTTTTGTATATATATATAGAGAGAGAGAGAGAGATTATTATTAGAAGGAATGAGAGTCGGCTTTTTGTAGAAAAATCAAAGAAATATGGATAAAATATGCATATTACAATAACATATATAAGCAAGGTGTAATTTAATTACGCTCAACATGAGAAATAGATGTAGAGTTACGGTAAACTAGAAATAATTTGTAATTTCAGAGTACAATTCTGTACTCTATTGCCTGTGGGTGACATTTTCTTTTTCTTGATTAAAATGCTGTTTTCTAGAGGAATGTATTATGTAATTCCTATATGTTGTAAACTCAAAAAAATCTCAAATAGAAACTGGACAGGACCACATACTAAGTTTGTTATAAAATTACTTGTGACCTTTTTTTTAGTATGTCGAGCCTTCCAGCAACTTTTATAACAGCCAATTCTATTAAGAACGTGTGAGATGAGTTATATATTTCTCTCCTTATGTACTACGTAGCTCCCGGGATTTTGTATAGATTGTCCAAGAATTTATGTAGTGGATGAAAAAGCTCAATTTATTACATTAAGCCCTGTCTTCAAAATCAACATTAGCATTATAGAGCCAGTAAGAAAGTTTCAAGTGTAGCAAAAACTTGACTTAAGACAAAATGCTTATTGAACGAGACGGCCAAAATGACCAATGCTGCTACTTTTTACAAGTTGCTTATATACTAACCATGCATGATGCATAATAAATATTGTTGTGGAATAAATCCTAGATGAAAAAGATAGCCGTGTACAACTCTCTCTGAACTCAACATCAACATGAATTTTTTCCATCTACATATTGCTGAAGAAGACGAGAGACGACCTGAAGATATAAAATATGTCTGCTACAAATTTTCTCAAGAAGAAATATTAATTTCATAGGGTGTTTCTCTCCAGCAGCTTTTTTATACTCTACATATTTCTTTAGCTCAACTCTCACTCGCCTCTATTTTCACCACCTGCCAATTAGCTTTAGAAAATCAGAGTTTATGACTGGAAAATTATATGGGGCAAAGGGAGTTGACTTATACATTGTAAACTCAATTTCTTTTTACGTTTACTATCATCAGAAATAATATTTTAGTAACGTATGTTGTATATCTCAGGAAGGATAGAGCACTCTATTTCGAGATGCAAGATGCCGAGTTCGATTCCCAGCTAGAGCATTTTTATTAATAAATAATGGCCGCTAGTTTTGCTATATAAGAAGTAAGAAGAGAGAAACGCTCTGAATAATTTTCTCTTTCTACTGACCAAACTAATTTCCTTAGTACTTTATATGTAAAAATGTCAGTAAAGATATTTAAATTTAGAGAGTTTTTACAAAGTGACATTCTAATGAAACACTACATTAGCAAATTATTCACATCACAAACTGACATGACAAATTTACCTACCATATTATTATTATAGCTGTCAATACTGTAAAAGTAATAATAATCTGTAAAAAGTTTATTGGTCAGTATATACTTATAGTGATTATTGCAAAGAGATTAAGAGTGTCCAATTCATTTTTTGATAAGTGTAAAGGTCTAATGCTTAATTACATGGCTTCAGTTTACAAGTATCAAATGCTACACAGTTTAAAAGCAGAGAAATTTACATTTGAGACAACAATTTGCAATTTAAAGTGTCATTGCAGGAGAAGAAGAGAACCACAGAAAACTCTAGCAATTAGATTTGATTTCCATTTCACTGACTTGTTGAGGTTACCATCGTTTAATGTAGGTTTGAGCTAAATCCATTTGAAATTTTCTGAGACTGACTTCTGTAGGTTATTTAGCTATACGTGGTCTGCTCTGGTCGGTCATCATCATCTCTTCAGTTGAGTATAATAAAAATAACAAATTTCTCTTCTTCTCTATACACTTTTGATTGACTCTTTTAAGATTTTTTTGACAAGGTAGTGAAAGGCCCAATGTTAAAAATGGAAGATAAGATGGAAGAGATTTGAAACTTGACTACATAATAAGACTAATGATAACACTTAGAAGTAATAATAACAACAATAACTTGACACATTTACAATTTCTATAGCTATAAAAAAAGCTAAAGCCACCCCCTATGCTTTTTTGGTGGTGAGCTGAGCACCTTGAGAAGAACTTCACAATAATTTATAAAAGTGAATACATTATTCTATATAAAGTGAATATTAAATATGATGAATGAAAATTATTGTTGAAGTGAGTTATCACAACAAGAAATCATTTTAACAGGATGGACGCATCATGAGAATATGAATGAAAAATGTGTAACAATTAAATTACTAAAGAAGAAATGAAAGGACGACACAACGAGAAACATTGAAACTTTAAATATAAACATGAAATGCAATTGTAGGCCTAGTTCTCTTGCGTCTATAATAATAGGCAGAAATATAATTATAGTAATGAACTCAAGTGCTAATTTTCTCAACAGTTAAATATGTAAAGTGCTAATATAATAAGCTAAAACTAAAGGCAAAAGAATTGTGTGATGTTAAAGTTACTCATTAGACTAATTATTGACGTATTTTCTCTTGATTTCCAAACTGCCATTTATTCAGCATATAATGTCAATATAGCTTGTGACAATTTCCAATTCACACGAGACCGCAGAATATTACAAGTTGTTATTAAATTATTAGCTATATATAAATAACTCTTATTGCTTCATAACTGTTCGAAGCTTATATATAATGATACACGTGGAAATGAGAATATAGAAATTTAGATTTTTTTAGCTGTCTCATAGTGCAAATAGATTGATCCACAAATACACTTGACCTCAAAATTGTCCATGCGAATCATTTTCCTAAACAAACCGCATGAGTCTCAAAGTATATATAGCTAAGCAGTTTTCTATATAGAGAAAAAACTCTCTCACTTTTGTGCCACTTGAACTGAATCGAAAAATGACCCAATTTAAAAAAGAATTAGATTAAATTAAGCTGGGTTGGCAATTAGTAAGAGGATCCTCTTGGGTGGTGCAAAGTAAAAGTTTATTTCCGTTGAGATGAGTTATGTGTTTTATTGAGTTGCAGGATATCTGAAGCGAAAAAGTACAGTTATCAAAATTTCAATCAACAACATATATAGTATAGCAAAATAACAAGCTTTATTTAGCCATAACGAGAATTTGAGTAAAAGAAGATTTTTTATAGCTCTTAAGAAGTAGTCGAATGTTGAATAATTAGCTGGCTGCTTATTTTAGTATAGAATATCTTATTATTATTATTAATACAAGAGAATAATTTTGTGTATCTACTCTCAAACTTCTAAACACTTTTAATTAAGCCCTCTAACCATTTTTCTAGCTGTAGGTAATTAAAGTCAAATATTTGTGGAAATTAGTGCCAGGGGTTCTGTAAACAATTAAGCTTTACAAAAAAATATTTTTCCTCCTTTTCTCCTTCTTATTACTGTTACTCTTAAGAAATTCGTAAAACATTGTTGTGTATGCTTCTTAAAAATAGAGCAATATCTTGAGTTTTTTACTCTCTATTACAACACACATTGCGATAGTCAATATATAGTACTAATGACAAAAAACAGAACTATTTTAAGAAAAATGTTCTATCGATGGCAGAAACTTCCTGTTTCATGGCAAACATCTCTCAACTCTTTGGAAATGTGTGAAACTGGAACACTGAATGAAATTACATCTGGCATTCTATGACTTCTGCAACATTTTACTTCTTCTAGACATAAATGAAAATCTCCATCAACATATCAGTAGCCAACTACTCTGTACTTAAGAACATTGTATAAATTTAAATAGCTATTCCTGTTTTACAACAAGGCTTGGCTCTTCTAAACTGCTATTCTACACATTTTACATTTAGACATTTGTCGTAGCTCTTAAGCTATATTTTTTTCTATGGACAACTCTTATTTTCATTTGTGACTCTGTTGACTTAAGAAACCTCGACAGCTTTTCCAGTTTATTCCAAGACTCATAATAATAATAATAACCTCTATGCAAACAGCTGGGTTCAACTTTATTCAACTATAGAATTTAGGAAAGTTGGCTCAACTAGTTTTTTTTTCTGTACATAACAATCGACAGAGTCTCTCAATTCTTGCAATACAATCCTACACACTAAAATACTTGCTACCTACTATACTATACAAAACTACTATCTCACAATTGTATCTTCAATTTTCTCAATGTGAGCTTTTGTATTAAAATTACAAGTTTACAACTTCAAATAGAATTCTTAGCTCCCAACTTTTTCTCTTGGGCTCAACTTCATAAAAAAGGATTCTTTTTTAGTTTATGACTTTTTCCTCCGTCACTCAATGATTGGATTTTGAGTGAGCAATGCATACAAGTTCGTTTTAGGAACTGGAAACCGGATTATATTTTATCATCATTAGACCCTCATCTCTGTCTTCCTGTTCATTACTTTAGTTCAAAAAATTTCAAATGCACCTTTACTTATTGAGTTAAATATATTTGAACCGGAATAACATATGTATATAAGAAAAATAGAAAAAAAAACTTCTTCAAATTAAATTCAATACCTTTGAGTCTATAAGTTGTTGAGTTGCAATAAGAGAATCTTGTCTTGTCATGTCACTACAGAGTTGCATTACATTACGTAAGAGAGAAAAAAAATATGTTAGCTCTGACTGAGTTTCAACATATTTAATGGCACAAAGGTCTTTGGCTTTTAAATTCAATTAAATTTTGATTTTTTTCTTCCCTGACTCATGAATCTCTCTCTCTCATCCTTAATTCATTTGACTCTCGTCACCACATTGAGTATCTCATCATGTTAACTACAGTACACCTATCGTTGCCAACAATCAGTTGGATAAATTGAAATGAATTTGCTTTATCTTTCTCTTCCCACTTGGAGTTATAAGCATAAGGAGCACACACCCTGAAAAGATCTCTACTAACTCTACCGGTATTCTTCCTGTAGTTAACATTATGAGAAATGAAGAAAAACTTGTTAGACTCAGTTTGCTCACACTTGGATTTGGAATTGATCAGCTCTTCTCACATTCTGGAATTTTCTTAATTATGAATTAGCTATGCAATATTAATTACTCGTATGATTCTACTCCACAGTTCATTTTCCTCTTGTATATGATATCTCTTATGTCGGATTTAATTTATGAAGAAGAAAATATTTTTGATTGCAAATTAGATTTGAAATAATTTCACTCGATGAAAGGAACAAGCTTCAATTATTTTTTAAGGACAAGTCACGTTCTAATGCGAATTTAATATTTAATGGCAAACTACATTTGACTCTTTAGGGCTTTATTGATATTATGCTTGTATCTATACTAACTTTATTCTCTAGGTGAATAACACACATTACATCCCACATATAAATGTACCCTATGGTTTTTTTATACAGTCATCTCTGTATCTCTGTATCTGTAATAGTGAATGTTGTACTCTCTCTCTAAACTTCCATTTTCTAAGCACCTGTAATAATTTCTTAGTGCGATATGATCTACAACAAGCCTTCACTTCCACCATATTTTTAAGGACAAGTCACGTTCTAATGCGAATTTAATATTTAATGGCAAACTACATTTGACTCTTTAGGGCTATTGTATCTATACTAACTTTATTCTCTAGGTGAATAACACACATTACATCCCACATATAAATGTACTCTATGGTTTTTTTATATAGTCATCTCTGTATCTGTAATAGTGAATGTTGCACTCTCTCTCTAAACTTCCATTTTCTAAGCACCTGTAATAATTTCTTAGTGCGATATGATCTACAACAAGCCTTCACTTCCACCAACGATTAGAAAGAGAAGGGAACATTGTTTTTTAGCGTCACAGGACATTTACCTAGAGACCCGCATTTATTTTTTAATTATGACGCTCAAGAAGATCTCTACTGGAAATATTTTTTTGGTGTTTGGATGTCTGGTTAAGATTAAAACCAAAGTTCCATTAGGAAGTTATATTTTTATAGTAATTCAACGAACCTTACCTTGTAAGCCTACAACTATAATTCTCAGCTATTATTTTGTTATTGGATCACGATTTGTTTAGTATTAGTAAGTATTGAAAGAATTGTTGAATTAAGCAAGTAGCAACTAAATTATCACGTACACAACTACAAATCAGGGCTACGTGATTTTATTGAGAATCACAGATTGCATTGGAGACAATTAAGAGAATACTAGTTTTGTTGAATTTTGTCGTTAAGTCGTTTAGCTTGGGTCGTTGTAGAAAATCAGTGGGAAACCCGTTTGAGTCTGGACATTTTTTTTGTCTTTAATGTTCATCTAAAGGACACATTATATAGAGAAGTAGCTGCATCATATAATACTATCAGATCGTTAGCTTACAAAGTCGAAGGTTAGTCTTAGATGTAAGGTGTAAAATATTACTGAAAAAAATCTCTCCATGATGAGGATGGTAAAGATAAGCTCTTTACATAGTACTACATACTAGAAAAATTATATTGTAGAATATAACTCCATCGGATATACATATTGTATATGAGTCTCTTAATGTTTTGTAATGTGTGATGTGATCTCTGTAGCATTGTTTCAAACATTGAGCATTAACACGTACAAAAAACTTTTTCAAAGGTCAACTCTTGCCTCATATTACATTTACACTCTGCTTTAAAGTGTGTTAGGTTAATAGAATACTAACTACGGGATATCAATTTCATTCCGTAGCTCGGAGCTCTCTTGTAAAGTTTTTCAACCTGTAATAAAATAAAACTGTACTAAAAATCTTTACTCTCTGTGTGTTGAGCTCATGTCAAAGTCAAGATTTTGATTTGATAAAAATTATATATATTTTGTCTAAATAAACTTGCATCGTTTGCTCTTTTTTGCACAATTTGCGTGCACTTAATAACATTTGAATTTTAAGGACGAGGAAAAAATAAAGAGAGACGCCAAAAGCACTAAAAAGTCGGAAGAGTAACAATTTTTGGTATTAGAAATTTGTTATTTGTTGACATGTAAAACAACTAAAGTCAACAATAATTTCAGTTTGGAGTGCATGTCATAAAAATTGAGCATTAAAGTAATCATAGCTTTGACGCTGGTTGACTGTAGTAAAAATGCCAAATGTAAACTTGTAAATCTTTCTATGTACTTTGACATCATCATCTTCATCTTGCACAAAAATCAGCAATCGACAGAAAGTTTTAGATAGAAATAGGCAATGAGAAGACAGACAAGGTGGAGCATAGATAGACCACACGAGAGAATTATTATTAAGAACCCAAATACAAGTTTATTATGTTCGTATAGTCTCTTGAGTCCTGTTATGGGAAAGCAGCCCAATTGTTACTTTACTAAACATGAACATTGAAATTGAGCATTAAATGTGAAGAAGAGAGAAGAGTACAAAAATTTTGCCAAAAATTGCCTTTTAAGACTTAACCTTCCTTTTTGCTATATTACATCAAGTACAGCTAACTCTGAGTAAAATGTAATGTATCATATGAAACTATGAAACACTTTTGAGATCACATGACATGTTGCGTGTTGCATCTTACAAGGGAATGATACAGCATCACAAATGCAGATGAATTTCATTTGACCGAGGATCATATAAAAGTCTATTCCAAATCAGCATTGGTCTCTAAAAATCAGTGTTTACAATGCTGTATGATTTCCTTGTAAGACTCTTTCTTCATTCATCAAAGAAATTTATCTAAGACAAAAAAACATGAGCCAGTAATGCACACCTTGCCAAATACGAGGAAAAGTGTCTGCAAGTTGAGTTGTTTGATGGACAGCATTATTTACACCGTTAGGTTTTGTACAAGAGAGCTTCATAAGTTAAGTCTCGTTACAGCGGTCCATAATTGAATTCAAGATATATAAACCATTTAAGAGAATTCCAATCTGTTGTTTAAAGTTAAATGTTACATATGCAAAATGCAATGAAGGAAGATGTGTAAAAAGTCTAGAGGGTAATTGAACTTGTTAAGAGTCGTCGAGTGCATTGATTTCAAAACTCTGTTGTAACAACAATGTTGTATTTGATCGCTTGTGTGTGGCACCTGTCCAAATGAAAAAAATCTAATTGAAATCAAAAGCTATAGCAAGAAGACTTGTTGTGTTCTTCTCTGTTCGGCAAAATGTCAATCTACTTGTTGTTGTTGCATTTTATATACATACATTTACATCAGTCATAATGCAAGAGATTTAACTCGTCTCATTTTCCTTCTTTATTATTAGCATTTAGCAAACTGGGAGGTTGAGCTCAATCAATCTCCTTTTGTACAACTGTGTAGTTACATAAGCAAACCTAATAAAAAGATAAGATAGTACAATGTGATAAGGGATTAAGATGGACTGTCGTATTTTACGCATTGATATGCTAATTCCTCACTCTCAACTTGCTCAATTGCATCTCTTTAAATACTTGTAGTTTATATATACAGTAACACATTGCAAAATACAATCACCTTCATAGTTGTCATCTTTTTTTTCTCTCTCTCCAGTGTATATATTTACAATGGTGATTGAATCCTAGTTTCTAATGTCAATGGCCACACGAGATGAGAAAAGTTAACTCTTTGGGCTTTTTCAACTGGTTAGTTAGAATATAAGCAGGTAAAACTGGATTTGAAGCGCACGGGCTGAGATAGAGGAAAAAGGTGGAGGAGACAATTTTAGTTGTCATTGCAGAAATAGGCAGTCAACATTATAAACTTGTCAGCAGAAATAATATTTTAGTAATGTCTGTTGTATGTAATGTAAAAATGACATTTGAGGATGGATACTTGGTTTAGTGGTAGAGCACGCTTGTTAAAATCAGAAGGTTCTAGGTTCGATCCTCAGCTAGAGCAAGGTTTTTTTTGCTGAGTTATATAGATTCCCAGTTTTAATGTTTATTTAGTGTATTAATTTTGTAAGCTGATTGGGCCACTAGTATGTTAATAGCTCTTAAGAATTTAGTTCGTTTATTATGATGGTGGGCAATAGAAAAAATTCCATTAGTGTTTAATGTGGCTAGGAGTAATAAGATAATGAGTAGAATTGTAGAGTGATGATGAATCTCGACCGAATTTCCATCTTCTCTGAAGAGTTATAATCCCTTGAGTGTGACATTGTTAAAAGTCGTCCAGTAGTTTCAGCTTTCACGCACGTGGAGACCTAAAGATTATGTATATCCATGAGCCACAAGGCAGGAGACGAGAATGATTTTTTGTTCGCATTTTGTCGCCTGATATGATATTTCTTTGGCAGCATCATCATTACCAATAAAAAAAATATTTCATGCTCGTCTCTAGAAAAGTCCGCCCGATTCTTTTTAGTCATGTCGAATGATTTCTTTTGGTTGTTAGTTATAAAGAGAGAGACAGAAGGAAAAGAAGAATTATGAGTGCATTTCAACTTTATACAATCTGTCTTTCTCATTACAACTCGCTAAAAGTTTATACATTGTATTCTAATGTTACATTGTGCATTGTGTAATAATGAAATACTTAGCAGCTTAAACCACAATTGAATCTCAAGAGGAGTTTTGCCATATTAGTCACTGACTTACTCATCTCTCTCACGTCTCGGATGTCAAAATGACAAAAAGATACTAGAGAGAGAGACGACTGGACCTTGTTCTCAAAAATCTGTGAGGAAAACATGACATGACAGGTGAAACAAATTCAGCTGGTCTGAATTTTTTCCCCTGTTCAAATAGTTCATTAGCCAAATGTAGAAGAGAATTAGGATAGAATTGAATTCAATAGAGTCTGTAAATATTTACAATGTGTTCTAAAATCCCTGTAAAGCTGGATATGAAAACCTGCAGTGTGTATTTTTTGATGCAGAGTCATCTCATCATCTTTGAATTGCATAGAGTAGTCAAAGTATACAGTCAAGTAGCTTAAAGTATGTTACACGTTACAACTCATGTACAGTGAACTTTGTCTATAGCGATGAATATCTACGCTGAACAAATCTTAGGTATTACATTTTATTATATTATATTACTTCGTATTAGGCTACACTAATTAGGAGTGTAGAATGAAAAATTTTCCAATAAATACTTTGAACCAGATAAATATTATTTCTTTATTAAACTTTACATAGTATATTAAATCTTACATATTCATGTTACATAACGTATAAGTAGCATGTTTCTACTAAAATCTATTACATATCTAAAAGTATTATATAATGAGCTTAGCCTAAATTTAAAACTGACTAGAAAACTGGAAAAAACCTAACACTGATCTCATAGTATATATAAGTTTTAATTTCAAACTTGCAGTTGAAAAAGTAAATGAAACTTTATATTAAATAGTTTGTTATTTTTTGTTCACTTGTTGCTCATAATCTTCCTCTTGCTACAAGAATTGCCACTATTGCTCTTTTCTACTTTATGAGTAAAAGGTTAGAACTGATGTTTGATTTCCACGAACCAATAAAAACGGTGGCATTCCTGATGTTAGACATTCCAACCAAGCCATATACAATGGAGCAGACACTGTTCCTTTTCGTGGGATTGGCAAAGTCCTATAAAAACAAATTAGACATATTAGGCATTACTCTTTTTTTTATTGATTATAAAGGACTTACATTACGATCAAATTAGATTTGCCTGAATGCTCCAGAAGCTGTTCTCTTATACGAAGATGACGGTTTGTTTTCTCCTTCAAAGCCAATAATTCTGCTTCACCAATAACCATGTCTGGATTATCTGTAACAAAATAGAATAAAGTTCATTAGCTAATGGTAATTAACCCGAGTGTCAAGAAATGATAAAAAAAGAAACTTACCACTTTCTGCAGGATCTCCTTTAAAATTTTTGACAAGCTGTTCAAAAAAGAGTCTTGTTTGAGGTTCAGCTCTTTTAGTAATCTCTGGAATGATTGTTAAGTCTGCATAGTCAATTCTAAATTTGGATAACAAACTAGCCATACTCCTCATCTCAGCTTCCATCTCAGCTTTTTTATTTGACAGGCAGAATACTCGAAGTTTACATTGTGACCATTTCTTTCTTGTAGTAAGGATATAAGGAAGTAACAAAGTAAGACCACCATCATCATACAACCACCATACATCAATATTTCCTTTATCCTGCTTAGTTTGAAATAAGCTAAGATTAGCTACAATGTCTTTAGGTAATTCAGATCCATCAGGTCCTTTATAAGTTCCAATGATGTCATCAGCAGATTTGTTACGATTATGTTTTCCAAACAACTTTGAGCCAGATGATGATTTTTCTGTA